>JASPKZ010002614.1:0-13221 GCA_030220185.1 Diploptera punctata
AATGTCATTATAACGCCTAAAAACAACGAGTATCGGGCACACGCCTCATCACCAGTTCCTATGATCTAACTTCTTATTTTAAATTGTAGATAGTAATTTGATAAAGAAAAATACTTAGTCACTTTAAGACTATGCCATGCACCTATTAAATAATAGGCACCACAGTGGGCATATAACATATATACTGTCTTCTCACGATAAATGTACTGGGAATTAAAATATATTTCCATTAAAATTCTTACCTAGTGGATCTGTGAACTATAAAAATATTGAATGAAATAATTAAACGCCGTAGACGATAACAATAACCTAAAGCGATATATTTAAATATCTTCAATTAAAATCACATTGTATCTGTATATAAGGTAGCATTGCCGACGCGATTCGTAGTTGAGAACGCTACATATTTTTCAATGTTAATGATTATCTACATCCTAAATAACTTGAATCTTGGATCCGATAAAACGATAAGGAGATGGCCAAGTAAATTCAATCAAAGATCATTGAATTAATTCATTTTATATTTAAAAAAAAAAAAAAAGGGGCCTCGTTAAGATGACAACGATTATAACTAATGCCTTAATTGTATTGCAACAGATTTACGCATTAGGCAATTTTCAGTGAAAGTCGAAAGACGAATAAAAGCGATAAAGCGCGTAAAATTCGTTTATTAATATATACAAGGTTTGAAATTAAGGATAGTCGCTCGAGAAGTCACCCTTACTTAATCTGTACTACTGTTAATTCAGATCTTTGCGGCGCATGGAGACCCGATTATTACTTATTCTATTGATAAATATTGATTAATTATGATGATAAATACTTCGTGAAGAGGTCTCAACGCTGCCCGATACGCGCTTTGCTGACAATGGAAATGTCATTTTACTGATGACGATATAATGTTTTGACGGAAATGGTCATCACGCTGGGGGGACAGCGATGCTGACATGTGGTAAAACTTTGTATTCGAGATATATTTTATTTTTTACGCGCGATGGTATAAATGTTGTTCGACTGATAAATGATCGAATTAATTATGCTTAATTTAAATCCTGTTCTTATGTATGCCAAGGAAAATATAAAACGCAGTAACGAGGATAATTATCCCATAATTTAAATAAATAAATAATAAATCGTGAATATTAATAATATTCCATATGATGACGAGGCGCCTATGAATGTCGAATAATATGACACAAGATACGTAAATGATATTGAAAATATGGATAATGACTTCTAGACGAGTCGGGAGTTTAAAAAAAACACTTATTGCTTCAAAGCAAATCCCTTATACAAATAAATAATTGTAAAGTATATATATACCTAATTAAATGGGAAATAATTAGTGATTTTATTGTCCCTTGTCAAATCAATATTTTAGACATTTTATGTCATGAGAATATGAAAATAAGATACAGTTAATAATAATAACAATTAACACAATTTATTAGGTGCACAGATCCACCACTAACATATTTATATTATCTAATTGATTTTTTTTATATAATCAAAATCAATCCATAATCGAAGTACATTGAAAAAAAAATGACTGGCTACAGTACCGATCTATGCCATGTACACATATTGTAAATAATATTAGGGTAAGAAAGTTCACGAAACAGTGATGACATTGCGCGTGTGACAACATGAAAATTAAAGAAAAAAAAAGTGCCGTGAGATTTCTATAATCCATTATAAGTGCTGTCGTTAACAACACCGCGTAGTGTTACATTAATGGAAGAAAATGATACACATAGTAAAGGCAGTGATTTTTAGACACTACCTAATATGATAAGCATCAATTTGTAGTTATTGTATTGTATATGCATTGTATGTATTATGCTCATGAATGTTATTTCAGGAAAGAAGATTTCTTAGTACGATAAGCGTGTTAATGTATGTTTACAAAACGTTGATGATGTATTGTTTTTGTCATGAGACTTCAAATATGTAAGTCAACCACCCAGTCCCAACAAAACAGGTAGGGTTGGAGCCAAAGAAAAAAATTTATAATTTATTATGTAACGAAAAAAAAAACGAGAGTGCTTCTCATTTAATTAATTTCAAAGCCTCAAAATTACTTAAATAAAAAGCGGGCAATTTGTGACAAGTCATTCGCTCAGCCTCTTATTTCAGTAAATAAGTACCTTCATCAAAGTGAATAATTTATGAACCCGTAATTATCATCAGAATTAGGGCATATGTATATTCAAACGAATTGTAATGAAAGTAGGAATTCATTAGTAACAAAATTAAAATGATATAACCTACCACAAAATAATTTGATAGGCAATAAATAAAACAGTAGTACCAAGCAATTAGCGCCAGTCATATACCTGGACCCTTGCTATTGTAGGGAACGAAATTAGTAAACACCATACAATGGATCCTTAAGCCCTTATACAATGGGGAAAAAGTCTGCAGTTTCTTTTGTCAAGAGGATTTACTAGACTGCTCTATTATCAACTTGCTATAACAATGCTAAGCCCAAAAACTTCTTACAAAAGGCTGGGAAGTCACAAACTAGCAATTGGATTTCCTAGGTAACTGTGGAAAGAGTTATCCCCAAACTAATTTCAACCAGTACATGTCGTTAACAGCGGGTGACTTCTTTGCGGCGTAAGGTAGATGCCGACAGTAGATAGCCGCGCCCTTAAGGACCACTCCATTTGGCAACCCTGAAAATTTTATATGATGAGGTAACTAATTTAAAGGGAGGGAACGAGGCCACAAACTTCTAAGTTTAACACCCGCGATAACGCCCTTAAGGTACGATTTGCCAATCAAAATTAGTATAACATATAAACTGTTTGTGAGACGTTAAGACTTTGGTGGAAGGGGGACTAATGCCGGCCCACTCAGAATTAATAAATATATTTTACTAAGCGAAAATTAGTGTGTGTCCGTTGCGAGGAGTAGAAACGAGCGAATGTGCCGTGTGCAGGGCCACATCGCATTACATAGCGAAAGTTCAGTTCCGTTAGTGGACAGTTAGAGTTCAGCAGTTAGAGAGTTCAGCAGTTCTCTTAGTCAGTTCAGTTCAGCAGTCAGTGCTGGCAGTTCAGCAGTCAGTGCTGTCAGTACAGCAGTCAGTTAGTTAGAGTACAGTTAAGTCACATCGCTTGGTTGAGTGTTACAACCATTACTAATTCTGACCCACCAACAGCCTTCTCGTCAAACTCGTCGTCTAATACGACGAATGTAATTCAAGTGACAATAAAGTGCATCGTCAATTTCAAGACATTACACTGGGCCTACTGTTTTTCCCCAAGTGAACATCCTTTCCTCACGGATTCCCGAGATTTAAGTCCATTGTTCTACCGAAACCTGAACCCATCTAGTCCGGAGCACAACTGTCCAGGACACCCATATCCTTGGACTTAATTAAAACCAAACCCCGATTACAACCTTTTTCCTTATATTTTAACATTTTTATTAGAGAATTTACATTAAACATATTAGTATTTAACATGCATGACCCAAATTGGTAATCAGTTTCAAAAGTCTAGCAGCAACTAATGGGAAAGAAGAATAACTGAAGTGAAATTTAAAACGATTTATAACTGAATTACAATATGTCATCATGCAACGAAGAGTAAATTCTAAACAAAGACTTGAAAGCCATATTTTGACAACAATTTCTGGTGAAGCGAATGATGTACTGTTATGTTTTATTTTTGTGTGTTATATTGGACATGACGCAATGTTGCA
Organism: Diploptera punctata; assembly: GCA_030220185.1. Taxonomy (NCBI): domain Eukaryota; kingdom Metazoa; phylum Arthropoda; class Insecta; order Blattodea; family Blaberidae; genus Diploptera; species Diploptera punctata. The sequence continues at coordinate 3,712 of JASPKZ010002614.1, forward strand.
TTATCTGAGTTATAAACCCGCCATTTTTGTACATTTTACCGATAATCTTGTTAAACAAACTGACGCATAATGGAGTACTGTTATCATTAATGGCATCGTCCACCAAGTGTCCTCTCTGATACGAGTTCCAATCAATCTAGTGGACGATGCATCATCAATACACTTGAACAGCAAAATCATTAGTCATCACTGAAGCCAGATCTGATAACTCGCAATACCTGAACACTACAGGATGAACGTAATGAGAGTGTCAATTTAAGAACTGATTCTGTGATATTAATCACATTTACATACAGTATGTCATTTTGGTGTTATACATAGGCATTTTTATTAATAAAAATCCAATTTTCAGAAAGTTTTTAAAAGTAAAGAAACATATTTATTGTGGTTTGAAGGAAACACTAAGTTATATCTAAATATGTAGTTCAAAACTTAATTATAAAATAAACATAATTTTATCAAAATAAATAATCTTTATTACACCCAAATACAAGCCAATTTGCTATTCATACACTAAAGAAAACACTGCAGTGTATTTGCTTGTCTAAACTTGCTTAAACATTAATGCAACATGAATACTCTAAGTTGTACATTTATTTACAACTGCCTACTGTGCTGGTTGTGTACGGTGGCAGTCAGTCGCTTCCAAAATGGGTAAATGTAAAGAACTCAGTTTTGATCTCAAGGATACAATTGTAAATCTTGCACTTAAGGGATATTCTTTGAGAAAAATAGGGCGACAGATAGGCAAATGTCATGCTACAGTACAGTATATACTAAATAAATTCTAGTATAAAGGTTCAGTAGAGAATGTTCCGAGAAAACCTAAACAAAAAGTTAAGTGAAAAGGAGGAGAGAACCATTGTGAGACAAGTGAAATTCAACCCCAGATTTAGTGCTCCAAAATTTCGGTCTACACTAGAAGTTACTACTGGTAAAAAGATATGTACTGAGACAATTCGGAAAGTCTTAAGCAGAAATGGCTATCATGGAAGAATGACTAGAAAAAGGCCATATGTAAGTAAGAAGAACCGTGTTGTAAGACTACAGTTTTCAAAAGAACATGTAAATAAGGGGCAGGCATTTTGGAATAATGTTCCCTGGTCTGATGAGACTAAAATCAACCTGTTCGGTTCAGATGACATTCATAGAGTCTGGAGAAAAGTCAATGCGGATAATGATGTGACCAATACAACACCTACAGTAAAACATGGGGGTGGGTCTATAATGTTGTGGGGGTGTATGTCGGCAAAAGGGGTTGGCAATATACAGTTCATTGACAATGTTATGGACATATTTTTGTAATAACGACATTCTTCGTAAGAATATTAAACAAAGTGCAGCAAATTGGATATGCTCCCTAAGTACATGTTCCAACAAGATAACGACCCCAAACATACGGCGGACTTAAATAAGACTTGGTTGATATGGAACGTGCCAAAGCAACTGAAAACCCCTCCTCAATCTGCTGACTTAAACCCTATAGAACTTTATGGGCGTTTTTGAAACCTAGGGTCCACAGCAGAAATCCTTCTTCCAAAGAAGAATTGAAGAAGTGGTTACTGAAGAATGGTGCAAAATCAGTCCTCAGATATGAGATAGGCTTGTTAGAACCCATGCAGCGTAGATGTCAAGCAGTTATTAAAGCTAAAGATACCCTACAAAGTATTAAGGACAGTTCATTTTTTCTTCATTTTTCAATTTTTTCCCCCCATTCTGACTGTATGAATAGAAAAGTGAATATAAAATTTACAACTTTTAAAGCTTTTTAAATGTATTATACGTTAAATGTTTATAGAATTTGTTGATTGTATATATTATGTAAAGAAGTGTACCTGAAAATGTTTAGTTAATGGCAAAATATAATTGCAATATTCTGAGAATTAAAATTGTGCTATTTCAATTATAAAATCTAAGTGTATGAATAACAAATTGACATACTGTAGTCCTATATTGCTATTAAATTCTTTATTACTATTAATATTGTATTAATACTGTTTTTATTCCTGTAATAATATCTATACGTTAATTCTCTTACACAGAAATTATTTATTTATTATTATTTTTTTTTAGATTAACATCTCATCTTATAGGTACTTTACGTTCCACACGCCACCCGAGCCTTTTAGTGGCACGACCTGTCGGGAGATAAGTATGCATCCACACACACATTTTTTTATCACACATGAATATGGAAGGCTTCCCGAATGAGTAATCAGCTCATGTGTCAGGACCTCCCCCTAGAGATCACAACATTAAGAAGAAACACACCATTCACACACACATTCATACTAAACATGGCGAATAATATAATGATTATGATGGCCAAATGATGTTCGGGGATTGTTTGGGCCTTACGATATCCGTGCCATTTCTTTTACAGGTGAGAAAAACCCGAATAAACCTCACTTAGGAAACTTGTCCCGACAGGGGATCGAACTCGAGACTGATGCGTGACAAAGCAATACGCTACCTCGAGACCACAGCGGAGAAAATATTTACAATGTTTAATTATGTAGAGAAGGAAGGTCCCTATATACTGCATTACATCTTTAATTCTCTTACTTTATTATATAATACAATTTATATTTATACATTTTTATAACCTTGTATCTTGCAAGCCCTTGTTTCCCTCAACGAGATCTAGGCGTTTTCCCCTACAGGGAAGAAATTGAATCATGCTAATTTAGTTACACTTGTTTCCGTATATATGTCATTTGAGTGGGCCGTGGTCAGCGTTCCGCCTCACAGTGACATCTAGGAAACCAAGTTAGTACTAGGAGGGGAAAATTCGGTAAATTTTGCTTAGAGGCCTTTTTATTTAGGCTTAAGGATCTTTTACGAGCCTGAAAATCTTCAGACTCGGGACTCACGGTAAAGTCCATCCCGGAGGACTTGCTCCTTGGATTTTTCCATTCTAAAAAAAATTCATCATCCCGGCCGGGTTTGAACCCGCAACCTTCGGGACCAGAGGCAAGGAGCATAACCACTAGTCCACCGCGACCGATGCATTATTATAACAATGCATTATATAAAACGGGGCAGAGTTAAATGAATATCCATTGAAAGAGAAAATCAAAGAAATAGAGAGAAATAGTTTACACGTGTAGAAAGAATTAATGTAACAAGATTACCAAGAGCAGCATTCAACTTCAAGCCAAGAGGTTCAAGGAATGTAGGAAGACCAGTGAAAAGATGGACAGAATAACTGCGAGGCGGAACAGGCAATTTTTGCCTAGCCCATGAAGTGAAGAAGAAGAAGATAAAATGGGGCTGCAATATTAATAAACGTTTATTTAATTTCGTTTGCTATAAATAAAACTGTGCTAAATTCAAGTCAGGGTTGCAAAATTGCTTTACTTGGCTTAGTGGACGTCTAGATTTTATAGAGAACCTTCCATTTCCAACAGAAATGTACCGAGAAAATAACTGTTCTCATTTCATATCTCACGTGTACAGATTAAATGCATATAATATAAAATAATATACTAATAAAAACCTGTGAGAAAACAAATACTTATGTCTTCACAAACATCTTTTCAACCCACGAAATTTGCGTACAGCCTGAATGTACATAGTATCAAACTTAGTCATTTATGTAAATTTTTATTTTTTTTATTTTTCAGGTTGTTTGCATTCTTATTCTCATTTCGAGTATGCTACTACGTCCCTACATATTACGAAAATAATCTGAAAGTATAAAAATTCGATTAAAACTTATATTTTATTCTTTCAGAAGAACAACTACAACAGGTAAGTGTTCCGTTCATGCTAGGTTTCTATAGGACCCTAAGAGACAGGGATTTTTGTAGACTATTTAACTACACAAATGCTAGTCAATGACCAATCACGTTTCAATGAATGTTGTTTTACAACCAATGACAGTCGTGTTTCACCTCGCTCTTTATCGATTTCTCTTTATCAGCTCCTGCTTTTGTGATAAAGAAAGCTCCTCTTTTTTAATGTTCTGAACAGGTCAAAACATTATTTTTCTCCTACAAAGACATTGAATATAGCAAATAATGAAAAGATTACTTGATTTTACCGAGTTGTTTACTAAAAAAATAAATGAATAACCCGTAATGTTGATTATGATATATAGTTTGATGTGTTTCATTATTTCTCCACTTGGGTGCACTCTTACAATATTGCGATCTTATTTGACAATAAATAATATGATCAAGCAGCAGTGAATGAACATAATCTCACATTTCCGATTTGTTTTCAAACATCGCTGTTTACATTAAATATATAAATATTTTAAAATAACTATAGTTAAATAATGATATGTGAGTAAACAGCTTAATTTTATTAGTTCTAACAAATGCCACTCTTGATTTACAAATTCTCTAGATAAATTCACTCCTCACTTCGTGAGTCGTGAATTTATCGATTATTTGGAAATCACTGTGGTATTACTTATGATTATGTTTTTAAGTTTAATATAATTAGTAGTTACGAAACACAAAATAAAAATATGTAACTAATTTTAACATTGTCAAAAAAGTTTTATACAAATATTAACATCATTTTAGTATACATAAAAAGTTATATAATGATTTTCGATCATATTGTGACATTGCTTCTCTTCATGATTCAACAGTAATTTGAAATAAACTAGGGATCTGTGTTGGAAAAAATGATACCATAGCGAACACAGTTCTACTCATGAAAATGCCCACCACGTAGTAATCAGTAACAGCTCCCAGATTTCCTGAAAATAAGTGTTGTTGAGAGTCCGGAACTAACTTTCACTTTTGTAGCTTACACATATCGTAACAAGAAGCACTAATACGAGTACAGGGCCTAACAGAAGAATATCCCTTAATTCCATTACCTTCTTTATTTTTCTGTAAGCTTTCAAAGTTTAGATAGAAATGTGAAATATTTGCAATACAATGCAAGTTAATTCCTGATGAAACTTTACTGTACTTTCTTTTTAAATTAGACTGCAAGGACAGAAAATACAATTGAATAGTTGCCCAGAAAAGAGATCTAACCCACAAAAATTCGAATTAGTTATCTATCCGGAGAGTATTAGAGCATATTGCATGTAAAATTATACATACTCTCTTCCACGCCTGTTTAATTTATTTTTAAAAGTTGGCTTTCAAGCGAATAGTGATCTATATGTAACAAATGGTGGAAGCAGATAGTCAAGTCATTAACAACAGTACAGAAAAACAATTATTGCGAATGTGCAAATTCATTCCACCATAGTTCCGTGAATTCCAATCAGAATCCTAGAGAAATTGAGTGAAAATAAGAAATACATAAATTATGTAACGAAATAAACAAATACTGAAAACTGATTAAGTTATACATTTTTCTAACTGAATAAGAGTTCTATGTGTATTTTCTGTTTCTTATTATAGAAATTTTAGTTAAATATGCGTTAGGTCATTTTCCACTTTATAGATATAGATCACTTTTGAACCCAATTATATATTAAATTGTTAATATTTAGTTATTGGCATATTTTGCATTCAAATTGGCTGTATATGATTCCAATAGGATGAGAGATTACAATGTATATGATATAATGAACATAATAGCATCAAGATGAACATTATACGTTTTTTCGTTTTCCCAACAATTTGTAGTTTGTGGGTTTACATCTCTTTTCGGGTCAACTATTCGATTATAAATTATTTATATGTATCGCTGTATCGTCTCGTCAATCCTCAAGTGGAATGTTGGCCATTAAAATATTATTTTTTTCTTTTTAATGTGCTTTTAAGTATAAACTCAAAACCGATTTGCAGATTTATAATTTTATTTTTCCAACATTAGTTATCAAGTTGTAACGTGACTTAAATTTTACAAAAAAATATGAATAAATCTGATAGGTGTTGAAAGTGTATCATTTATCATACAATATATTTCTATCAAGTTTTTATTATTTGTAAGTGTTTTCACGAAACCTTAATAATTAGAAGTAAAGTAAAAATTCTAATAAAACCACAGTTATTTGAAATCATTAGGGCTATCAAGTAAGCTATTAGTCAATGCTGATGATGTATTATTATTGGCCGATAGCGAGGAGATACTAAGGGCCAACACGCACGCTCTACTGAGCAACACTAAGAAATTGGGACTGGAAGTAAACTTCAATAAAATCAAACATGTGTTAACACATACAAATATACTACATAATTGAAACGGACAGCTGATGAAAAAGAGGGAAATTTTGAAGAAGTAGCTGAATTCAAATACCTAGGAACAATAATTATAAATAGGAATGAGATGCACATAGAAATTAAATATAGGCTCAATTCTGGAAATGCGTACTATTATGCATTACAGACATTCTTGTCCCAACTCCTTAAAAAAAAGTCAAACTGTCATTCTCCCAGTTATATTACATGGAATCGAAACATGGATTCTTACTTTAGGGAGGAAAGGAAATTACGAGTATTTGAAAATAAAGTTCTTACGAACATTTTAAGACCAAAGGGAGATGAACAGACATGCGAAAGAAGATAACTGCATAACAGTGAGCTACATGGTATTTTATAAGAAGCCAGATATAATAAGAACAGACTTCAATGGATGTGCGACACGAATGGGGAATGGAAGAGGTGCATGGAAGCTTCTTGTAGGAAAACTAGATGGAAAACGCCCAGTTGGTAGACCAAGAATGAAGTGGGGTGACTAACATTAACCATGATTTGAGGTAAGTAGATTATACAGGGGTTGATTGGAAAATATCTCAGGATAGGGATGTATGGAGAGCTTATATCCGCTCGGCCATGAACCTAAGGGTTCGATAAAGCCAATGAGTTAGTTTTAGTTTTATGAATGCGAAGAAAGACCCAGGATGATGTGAGGTTAATAATGTACGTTATGTTTGTAAAAGTGAGGTTACACATATGCATCCAGATGACGCTGGTGTAGTCCAGTACTGACTACTGAACTCAGCTGCAATTAAATTCAATCTTAATTTATCATTTGGTGATGTCAATGCACTAGTCCTTTCTGATTGACTATTATAAATAACTTGCTAGTAAACAACATGCAATACTGACACTGCAGACGGTCTGATTTCTGAAGTTGTTTAATACAAACGTCCTCTATTTCATCTACAGTAAAAGCTCCTTATTCGTCTGGGATACGTTTCGCAAATATGCCGTGAATACAGAAACCGTGAATATTAAACTGTAATTTGTATGGGTACATAGGGGATACATTCCAAGGTTCCAAAATGAAATAAAAGTATCAAAATAAAATCAATTTAATGAGATATTTTGAATAATTTCTATTAATTACTATTGTCAGGCTTAGGCAAAGGCTTAAAGGACTTAGTCATTTTTTTTTTCCTGTTTTGCCGCTTTTAAAAGGTCTTTCAATTCAGATTGATATTCAGCTGAGAATTCAGCGATAGAATTCCGTATTTTGTCTTCAGATTTCTTGATGAATCATACAGTTGATTCATTAACGTTAAAACAGCGTGATACATATGCAAACGACTCGCCAACGCGTAAACGGTCAAGCATTCCCATTTTTGCTTTGTGCGGCAACATTACTTTTTTTCAGCTTCGGAACTAATTTTCTTTCCTTTTACTCCACCTTATAAATTGGCAACAAAGCAGAAGATACGTGTTATTCAATCAAAATTATTGTAACGAATGACAAGTTGAAACAATAAATCACCGAACGTGGCGAAGGCGGAATTTATCAAACGGACATAGCGACACGTGAAATACGACGACGGTGGCTTTTAACAACGAACTTGAGGCTTAGTGGCAATAAGGTTTGTTTTACTTTGGTATTAATTCGTCCATTTGCTCTTTGTAAAAGCTGCCTTGGCACGTGCTTGTAGTAAAAAAAGTTGCCAATGCGTTAATAAAGGATACTAATCTTTATAATATACAAACTATATCCGTGAATAAATAAATTTTAGCCACGTATACAGGAACTGTGTCGCAACATTTTAACCCGCGAATAATGAAAACGCGAATAAGGGAACCGCGAATAAGGAGCTTTTATTATACTGCAGAGCAAAACAATTTGTAGTCTTATCGGGCAGTATCTGTGATCGTCACAAATTATCTCATACTTCGTACACAGTCTAAACTAGTATATTCTTTTCCTAGAACATTATTGGGCCTTTAATCGTTATGAAATCGATCACATCCTTCTTCAGTTGTTTATAGAGTGAGAAAAAAATTAAATAAAATAAGTTAAAATATACCTTCTTAGGTAAGATCCGTCGTCCTCAACTTATAAAATGTGTATTCTTTATGCCTGTAAGCCTTTCAGAACATCCGTCCCATCTTCAGCGGGTCCTTGTTCGCTACAATATCCAGTACGATGGTATATGCTGCTGGTCGTAACGTGTGTTGTCGTGAAAAAAATAACTTATCATGTATCATACAGGATGCAAATACAGTGTAGAGGTTAAGATAAATAAATTAAGTCTTTAAATTATATAAATGTAACAAGTTTCTTAGGTCAATATGAAATACTTTACCCAAATTAAATAAAAAGTGACAGCAAGAATAAACAATTACCTTATAGAAACCATTCTTTTAACGTATTTGAATTAGAATTAAAAATTGCCTGGCGACGTTATTCAGTTTTCTTTGAAAAAAAGAAAGCTGATTTAATCGGAGTGTTGCCTATGAAGAAATGTTAGTTAAGTAATACTGTAGCGACCCCCACCAATAGTATTATAGCTGTTGTTGAAGGATAAGGCGACACAATGACTAGGGGCTGTGGCTCAGATTCTAATTGTTGTTGATCAGACTTGCTCCCAGAGGAGAGACTTTGACATAAACTAACATACTGCTGAGCATGTTCTGTTTGCTTTCGTCTTCCCTTAGCTCGTTATAAGACAACACAACATTCCTTATCATTATTTCACTCCTACATTTACTTACACTCTTTCCACATGGAAACTATCCTTCCACAAGATTTTTCAATATAATTTTTAATATTTAAAATAAAGTGATTCCACTACTGGCCTTAGGAGGTCCTTGAGATAATCGAATATTATGTGCCTCACCTTTCTAGACAATAAGCACGAGATGTCAGTCGGGTTGTCAGCCCTATTAATCGACCTACTTTACCTCCAGAACATAGTTCGGTATTCTTTTTCGTTAGAGGTTGATTCGACCTGAAAGCCATTATTCAGCCAGAAATTTTAGATCCATTTATAAATCCTGATCCCATCAGGATTCCAACCCGCAACTTTCTAGCTTGCAGCATAATGCCTTAAGTTACCAAGTTTAAACCACATATAAATAATAAATAATTTGAAGATAAAGGCAAGAAACTTTTCCACGCTAAATATATTAATTTATCATGACGATACCGAGGTAAAGTCCCAAGCACTCAAATAAATAAGAATGAAATAAATCTTAATTTCAAATAAAACAACAAAGTTACGGTGAAATTCAAAGTTAATAATATCACATTTGTTCGTAATTCTTTGTTATTTATAGTTTCAACTATAATTGTTATTTTGTGACTTCTCTGCAAGTTATTATTGCTGTTGTTTATATTATA
>JASPKZ010002615.1:0-68540 GCA_030220185.1 Diploptera punctata
ACGGTCATGAAGATCTTGGTTTGATAGTGCCAATGGATTAGTTAACTTCATGTTTTTTTATTTATTTTACCTGATGGAGTTAAGACTGTAAGGTCTTCTCTTCCACTTCACCAGGGTTAAATTATATACAATAAGAATTATAATTATAGACTACACAATATAAAGTTGACAAGGGAAAGAAAAAAAATAGTAATAATAATAGTAACAAAATTGGTCTAGATTAAGTAAATGGCTTGGTAAACAAAGTTTAGAATATAAAGTAATAATAAAAGTATACATGGAACACTGTTATACATTATATTTCAAAGAAATATAAAGTGAGTTGCTTTTTAAACTGTTTTTGAGTTGTGCAGTCCTTGATATACGAGGGGAGGAATTCCAGAGTTGAGTGGCTGAAACAAGGAAGGATGAAGAATAGTGAGATGTTTGATGTAGAGGAACAGCACCGCAGTATCGGCGACCATTGTCACCATCATCAGCTGTTTTCACACGACTGTCAGTTTTTTCTTTTGCCGGTAATTATCCAAACTGCCATCTGGTGTTCTTTTGAAGGAGTCATTTTCTAAACTGCCATCTGTTGTATTCTTGAAGAACTTCGAGATTCCGGACTAACCAAGCTTGATGGAAGTTTAGAAAATGACTCCTTCAAAAGAACACCAGATGGCAGTTTGGATAATTACCAGCAAAAGAAAAAATTGACAGTCATGAAAACAGCTGATGATGGTGATGATGGTCGCAGATACTGCGGTGCTGTTTTTAAAAAAACATAGAAGTATGAGGTAAGAAGAATTCACAATTCATTTGATTCATATTATTAGATTACCCAGATTAAATTTGTTAATCGTTGCCAATGTAATATTGAATTTGTTAATAGTTTTTTTAATTTTCTGTGTGTTTCCAGAATAGTAAGTAATTTTCTTGAATTGTTTCCTTTGTTTTAAATCAGGTTGTAGAGTAGTGTATTCTTTAAGTCTTTTTTGTTTTATACCTAATAATTACTTCTCACTTTAAATTTTATTGAATGAAAGCTTGTTTTAAATATTTTTTATAATTTATTTTCTACTTTTTAATCATACTACAAGTCTCAAAACATATAATGTAATTTACCCTATAGTTTTCTTCTTGTCAAGTCTTTTCATTTAATACCAATATTAAGAGTGTTGTAAAGAAAAAGCTAATCTGCCATCTTGCAGCAGCTGCCATTTTGAACATATTACAATATTGAATATAACAGATTCACCGGCACTATCGAACATGCAAGTTCATGGCTGCATGCATATAAATTCTCCATACATCCCTATCCAGAGCTAATGTTTTCCAATCATTCCCTGTATAATTTACTTCCCTCAAATCGTGATTAATGTTATTCTCCCGTCTCATTCTTGGGCTACCAACTGTCGCATGGAAAACAAGAGGGAAGGATTTTTCATGCAACTCTTTTATTCCTCCGAACATTATTGAGTATACTATATTGTATTGTCAGCAAAACCAAAGGTGTGTGCAAAATTTTAGCATGATTGGATATATGGAAGTGTTGAAAAAAAATTCTCTCACAGAAAGAGACAAGTAAAATTGAATAAAATCTTGTAAAAAAAAATTTGTGCTTTTTAATTTAGAATCACATAGTTGACAAAAGTAGATGTGATGTTTTCATGATTTTGCATAAAAATGAGCATAAACTTTTATTGATATTTTTATTTTAAATTTAACATTTCTCACTGAATGACAAATTATATTTGAAGAGAAAAAGAAGCTGCCAGATCATCATCATCTTAAGGCACTACAACTTCAAAATGTAATGTTTTGGCCTTCTCAATCTTCTGCCAATTTCAGGTTTGACACCCTCATCTTCTTCAAATCCTCCCAAATATCATCCTACCACCTCATCTTAGGTCTACCAACAGCTCTAGTTCCTGTAGGCTTCCATTTATATAGTTTTTTAACTAATCTCTGTTGATCCATTCTTATCAGATGACCAAATCACCCAATCCTAAGAGATTTGATGTAATTCATTATTTTTTATTTTGAATTATATTATTTAACTAGCTAATACCCGGCGTGCGCTGCTACTCCTAAATAAATGCTAATGTGTTTTTACCAACAGCCTTGAGCTGAGAGTGATTTTTAGGGGTGAAGGGGTTGAATATTACAACTCTCTTATAGTTTATGTTCATCCCTGGAATCTCCTGAACATTTTTCAAAAAGCCCCATCACAATCGGATGAATGGTATGGCAGAGCACGCTTGCCTGGGAATCTACTTATCCTGATCTTCTTGGAATCAATGAAAGACAAAAATGGTTATTGTGAGTTATCCATAAAAGATAAACATATGCTGTCATGGACTTTTTTGTAGAGTTTTTTGAAATATTCAATTCTGTGTACATTAATGTGGTGTATTTGTTATGGTTTAGGCAGCGTAAGCCATTTAAGTGTCCAAAATTGGGACTTTATTTCACGTTTTCGCTACAAAGGGTGATTTTTCAGGGGTGAAGGGGTTGAGTATTACAACTCCCTTATAGTCTATGTTCATCCCGGGATCTCCTGAACATTTTGCAAAAAACCCCATCAAAATTGGATCAAGGTATGGCTGTGCATAGAATACGAACAAACCAACCAACAAACATTGATTTTTATATATTAGATTCACTATTTGTTTTGATTTTCCAAGTTTGGTCTCATCCTTTATTTGGACCAAGCTGCCAAATAGCACGTAGAACAATGGTTCATAGCCTTTGGCACTCTCGGAAATTGTATAGATAAGAGAAAAATTCCCATTAGATTGGAGGCCTAGGTAGCTCGGTTAGAAAGAGCACTAACTCACTGGCACTATCCCCGGCGCAGACTTAAGTTCTCCAAACATCCTTATCGTGAGCTAATGTTTTCTAATCATCCCCTGTATAATCTACTTCCTTCAAATCATTGTTAATGTTATTCTCCCACCTCATTCTTGGTCTACCAACTAGGGTTTTCCCTCTAGTTTTCCTACAAGAAGCCTCCATGCCCCTCTTTCATTCCCCATGTCTTGCTTATTGTAGTCTACGAGACTTAATTGTTCTTATTATATCTGGTTTCCTATAAAGGTCATTTAGCTCATTTGTTATGTAGTCTTCTCCAATTTGCCTGTCTGTTTATCTCTCTTTGGTCCAAAAATTTTCCTAAGAATTTTATTCTCAAATACTCGTAATCTTTTCTCCTCCCTTAAAGAAAGAGTCCATGTTTCGCAACCATGTGTATAGAACTATAGACTTTGGATTCAAACTCCAGTCTAGGTATAAATTTTTCTCTTCAAATATAAATTTTTATATTTAAGAAAATAAATGTAATGCTATCAAAATTGTAATATAAACAGTCTACTCATGTCTGGCTTAAGGGATGAGATGAGAAGAAGCCTCTACTTTGAAGGTCTGTGATATTGTGATATACAGTGAATCCATTTTAAGATGAAACCTCGCATCATTCAGCCGCCGCCGCTGTGAGCAGTACGATCGCAGCATGGGATACAAGTTGTACACAATATCCCAGCGGTTAGTTGCTTCAGTGTGTCATACTGGACGCTTGTTGTCATGTGTTACATAAGAAAGTAATCGAAAATGAAGTATACGGTTGAACAGTGAATTTATTTGGTGGAATGTTATTTATTGAGAAATAACCATAGAAGGCACTTTCGGAGATTTTCTCAAAAAATATCCTGACTGTATGATTCCTACAAAAAACGTGCCTTTCGAAGTGGATGAAAAATGGCATACAACAGGTTCAGTTTGTGACAAACTGAAGAAGCGTGAAAGGCACGTTTTAACAGTAGAGAAACTTGAGGATATTCGGTTGCAATTAGATTAAGTCCTAGAAAATCACTAAAATGTTTGGTGCAGGAAACTAACATATCCAAGGGGCAGTCCACTAAGTGACCAGACTGCTGAAATTTCGACCTTATAAACAAAGGTTTATGCAGGAACTTAACAGGCAGATTTCACCACAAGAATGGTGAGTAATAAGCCTCTATTTGTAGGCCTATTTTTTATAATAATCTAAATTAGTTGAGTTACTTGTATTTTGTAGCTTCTAACTGTCTTCATTTGCCGATAGCAACAAAATACACTCCCCACTGGTGCAAGCACAATAGCAGGCAAAGTGAGAGCCACTGCAACACTGTAAAAAGGTTTCCGCTTAAAATGGATTCCCTTACAAGGATGTTGGCTGACCAGGCATGGCATACCATCATAGAGGCAGATGAAATAAAATAAAATAGATACATGAGTATGATGTAGTAGTGGAATTAAGTTTTTGACGGGGAAAATGGGGATAAATCTCCCCTGACTCCATTTCATCACCATGAACCCTTCATGGAGCGACCGAGATGCAAACTCGGGAACCAGAGATGAGGGAATGTGTAACCACATACATAAAGGATTATCATAAGTAATGCCACGAGTGATTTCCAAATTATCGACAAATTCACGACTCACGAAGTGAGGAGTGAATTTATCTAGAGAATTTGGAAATCAAGAGTGGCATTTGTTAGGACTATTTAACAAATAAAATTAAGCTGTTTACTCACAAATCATTATTTAACTATAGTTATTTTAAAATATTTATATATTTAATGTAAACGGCGATGTTTGAAAACAAATGAGAAACGATAGGTATGCTTCATCTGCTTCTTTTGTTTATCACTGCAACCAGATCATACTATTTATTGCCAAAGGAACGCAATATTGTAAGAATGCTCTCTAGTGGAGAAAAAATGAAACATCAAATTGTATATTAGTTCATTTTCTGATGTCGTATGATGTAAATATGACAATTATATTTTTGTGGATTATTACCTGGGAAAAAATACATTTAAGAAAGTGCAAACAGTGGTTTCTTTTTTTGGTGGTATAATCAATTGCTACAAATGTTTTATATTAACACCTGCAAGCACTATGTGTTGACATTATGCACTATATATACAATCTGGTAGCCGTTATTCTTTGCAGGCCCAGTCACTGTAAAATAATGGTCAGACCTGTTCAGAATATTAAAAAGGAGGAGCATTCTTTAATATGGTAAATTTAACATTGATAAATATTTCGTGAAACACGACTCTGATTGGTTGTAAAACAGAAATCATTGAAACGTGATTGGTCATTGACTCCCATTTGGGGCATGAGTTAAATAGTCATGTTAAATGAATTTTTGGTTATTTTAATTATAGACTATCTGTATTCTTGATCATGTATTGTGTTCTGCTGTTATTTATTGTTTGTAATGCTGATAGCTGTCCAAAGAAAAAATATTACAACAAAATTATATATATTTTTTTTATAAACCAAAATCATTGAAATGAAAACTAGCTATTAAACATTATTACTTGTAAAGGAAATTAATAAATTACAATAGGAAAATAACATTATGAGTTTCTTCTGTAATAAATTAGATGAATCTGGAGTCTGAAAAAGCTGATGATGGTATACATGGTACATCGAAACATGTTCAAATGAAACAAGAAAATGATTAAGTAGTTCAGTTATCTTGATGTTATATTTTTAAATTAACATTTTCCAGAATTGGACTTAGTTTAATTTTAGAAAGAAAAATTAATGCTCAGACCAGGATTCGAACCCCGGATCTCTTTTATCATTAATTTATTATTTAATCGTTCATACAATGTTTCTTCATAATTACTATAACTTCGAACAGTTACTTCAATGGTACACAAAATAATTATTAAATCTGTTAATTTCAAACCCTGCTTTAGCCAAACAATGGTCAAACTTGCATAGCTCATATTTAGGCCGGCTGAATATTCAGGCCATTTCAGCGTTATTTTACGCAAGGAATACGAAGCTTTAATAAATACAAAAACAATTTTATTCACCATACTATCAACTAAAAATATTTATTAAATGAATTTTAATTAAATAATCAAATTTGGCCATTTTTGTCAAAATTAAAACATTTTTCCAGAATTTCAATGCTCTAGAACACATCTAAATCTACCTAATTATGTCATATTAGAAGGATGTGAGCAAGTGTCTCTATTTAACTGCATGGAAATGTTTAGACTGATTTTCCCACATTTTTATTTTCACTGCATTTCTGCAAATTCAAAACAAAATAGCATCTACAATTTTAAAGCTAAAGGGTTGAAATTTTTTACTGCATTTTCTAAAAGTTATGAACACTAAACTAATTAATGCATGGGAATAGTAATTAAATGACAATTTTTCAAAATAAAACATTAAATTTATGTTGAGGTTTATAAATTTTTAATTCTAGACCAGCAGGAGATATATATGGGTATTTTTTCTCCATTTATATTCTCCATAGAGATATTCCAAGTAATGATTTTTGTAATTATCTCAATAATAAATGAGTGGAAAAAAATGTTTTAACATCTCCCACTCATAAAGTTGCGTGTCTTCACAATACTGGGTTTCAAAAAGTATAGTATTACTTCCATCTTCAGTCAAGGGAATTTGACTGAAGATGGAAGTAATACTAATACTTTTGAAACTGGTATCGTGAAGACATGCACTTTGTGAGGTGAGATGTTAAAACATTTTCTCCAACTCATTTATTAATATAAAAACTCCATAACGTTCCCTCCCACTAAATTTAATTAAAATATCTCAATAATTATTTTAAAAAATTGAAGAGTTTCCTTTGAAAATTCAAAAACTATTTTAATTTTGTTAATTAAATAAAAATAAAAAAATAGTTTTATTTGATTTTCATATTTATTATATAATTCAGTGACAGCTGTTTTCGGTACAACTGTACCTTCTTCAAACATGTTAACAAATTATGAATTGTTGTTCCAGCTGATCTAAGCAACAATAAACAACAATATTTTTAAATTTTTTTAATTTAACAAAGGGGATTCATTCAAATCAAGTTGAGAATTTTAACAGTTTGTTACTACTTTTCAATTTATTTATTTCTACAGCCTCCAAAGATCTAACTTTTTTACCCTTATCACAAACATGTAAAATTTCAAAATTTGGATCGAAACAGTGATTAAATTGGAATAGATAGCATAGTTTAGAATATTCTAAATTTCTGTTATGTGTCCTCTCATGTGTTCCTTTATCCGAGAGATAAAAGGTCTACCAGTTTGTACCTATATAGAAATTGTCACATGTGCCCACACTTCAATTTATATACACCTGATAATTTTTAAGTGACAATGTCTATATAGGAACAAACTGGTAGAGCCGTTTATCTCTCGGATAAAGGAACACATGAGACCACATAACAGAAATTTAGAATATTCAAAATATGCTAAACACCTATTCCAATTTAATCATTGTTTCGATCCAAATTTTGAATTTTACATGTTTGTGATAAGGGTAAGAAGTTAGATCTTTTGAGGCTGTAGAAATAATTAAATTGAAAGGAAAATAACAAACAGTTTAAATTCTCAACTTGATTTGAAGGATCCCCTTTGTTAAATTTAATAAATATGTTTGTATTGTTGCTTAGATCAGTGGAAAACATTCATAATTTGTAATGTCTGAAGAAGGTACATGTACCAAAACAGCGGTCACGATTATATTTAATAAATAGGAAAATCAAAGAAAACTATGTTTTATTTTATTTAATTAAGAAGATGGATTTGCACAAGTAAACACCAACTCATTGATATTTATTTTGAATTCAGACTTTTTTCAAAAAGAGACACAAAAACTCAAAACCATGAGCCTCCAAAAAACAAAATCACTGTGCTACAGGACTAGAAGGCCCTTAGCCTACAGCTGGTCTGCTCACATCCACTTGTGTTAATCCGAGGAAGATCATCAGACAGTGTTAGGGGTAACAGCGTCAACATGTTTATAGTGGTGTTATCAACTTGGAGCGGCTATTTATTGTAGCCTACCCAAATCCTCATGATGTTGGGTGGGCAATGGTCCATATTGGCTAAAATTTCATGAGAAAATTTTCTATCCCCATGGAGCCTTGATCAGCGAAAGTCCCATAAACTCTGCACCAAGGCAATGGCCCTAAACACTATGCTACAGTACAAGACCCGAAGTAACAGGAACATATTTACTGTAGATGGCTAAGGCATAACCCTCAATCTTGAGCTGAGGGTTCGGTACATGGGATCAGGATTTTAATTGACCCAAAACTTCTGGCAGCACATGCCGTAGGGTCGACTGAGCTCTAACTGAAATTCTCCTCCCTCCTCCAAGAGCAACAGGCCTATAAGGCCCTTGTCCTAACCATTCGGTCTGCTGGTCTCACACCACGTGTTCATCACAGATGTAGAACGATCATCTAGCCAGTGTAGGTGTGACATGTGGTCACATGTCGGGCCCCCCCAGCCGTTATAGCTGGTCTTCTCTCAATCTGGAGTCGCTACTTATTGTAGCTAACCCAAATGCTCACGATGCTTTGGTGGCACCGGTCCCATACTGGCGAAATGCCATAAGAAAATTTCTTCCCCCCATTGAGACTTGAAACCAGCGCATCAATGTAGCTCTGTGCCAAGGCTTCTTTTTGGCCTTAATGACTCAGCTATGTGGGGAATGGGTGTGTAGGGAAACGTGAGAGAAACAAAGATCCCTGTCCACAATTGAAATAAGTATCAGACTTAAATTCTGGGGGTAAAGGTAGCTGCCATGCAGGGCTGAAAACCCGGTTGATATCAAGACCAAGCGCTGAAAAGGGGGAGAAGTATTGACCTACTACCATATGGTCTCCTAAGGCCTACAGAGGTATCTGCCTTCCCATCAGAGTATTATTTTATTGTAGAAAACATCACTATGAGGTTTAATTTAAAATAAAATTTTTCACCTCACCTCATACCTGTCTTATAATTTGATCAGTTTCAAAACTAGGCTGTTTCATCATAAGTCATTTTATGACCGATGTTCTGTTGTACAGGAGCACTGCTGCTTATTCCATCTGTTGGTGGACCGTTGAATCTTCGAATCAAATCAGCTTCCCCGAGAATTTCAAAATTAAATTTTATTTTCTTCTTCAAGGTTTTGGGGGAAAAAAAAAATCTGCATTTAAAAAGAGAAAGAAAAAATTATTTATTTATTTATCTATCTAATGGTATTTAAACATTAACAGAAAATTATTTAAATTAATATTGGGAAGTAAACATTATGAGGTTACATCATTAATAGTGAGTGGAGAACATATTTTAACGACTCACATCATATATTTTCAAATATCTTTGAAAACCGCCGGTATTCAAAGATATTTGAAAATATATGAGGTGAGTTCATTAAAAAATGGTCTCCACTCACTATTAATTAACAGAAATGTTATTTGTTCATCTGATTCATTATCATGGATCTGGCTTCGCAATTTTTCAGTCTCAGAAGTACTGCGGAGAGCCAGGCAGCGCATTATAGTGTTCCCCTGTCCATATCTTCATACAGATTACAAAACTTGAAGGTGGGCGCTTGAAGTATTCCAAAGCGAGACAGATGTTTGGCAAGAATGTCGTGTTTGTTTGTAGATGGAACTTCACAACAGCTTCTTGAAAGAAAACTAATTGAAGTTTGAAATTCCCAGGGAAGTTAATTTGATTCAGAGGTTCATCAATCCACCAACAGATGGAGTAATGATCATAAAATTACTGATGATGGAAGCAGTCTAGATTTTGAAATCGATCTAAATAGAAGACAAGATATGAGGTGAGGTGAAAATAATTTATTTTTTAATTTTAATTATTTAGTTGCTTACTAGATCTCTCTTTGAGGTGACGTTGCAACTATTTGTCACTCATTGATATTCACAGGGAAATAAACATAACACATAACAAATTTATGCTAATTGAATCCCACAAGAGGGAATCTTAATCCCATGTGGGGAGGTAGGAACGCAGATTGTAATGCTTTCCGTGTTAATGCTCTGTCCACTGAGCTAATTCAGGCTTCTTCATTCCCATCCAAGCAGAAATCCTTCCTTTACCTTACTCTACTGGTCCCACATTCAATTGCAATGAATCATCATTCACAAATACACAATGAATGGCTTCTACCTGAAGAAGACATGAAGGGACTCCACACAGCTATAGCATTATTTATTAAATTAATATTGAGAAGCTAAAGCTATTACTATGATAGAAATAAGTAAATTAATGAACACAATTAAATTATTGTAAATCAATTGTAAAGAGAAAAAATTTTGCCTGAACCGGGAATCGAACCCCAACTGTAATGACTTGAAATTATATGACTGTTTATCTGCACTTTTTAGTTAGAGGATTTTCACAGCAGTTAAAATGAGATACTGGCCACGTAAAACATAAGAGTTGTTTTAAAGACTTTGTGACATTGTTCGTTTCACACCCCTCGCCACGATGAGGCACAGGGTATGGAGGGGGGACATGAAATTAAAAAATGCCGAAATATAATTTCATGCCCGGAAGTATGAAATTCCATTACAAACTGTCCAACTCTTCCTCGCTCTTTTCCCTCCCTACTGCACTGAAGGTGCCAATGAGGTACTGGCCGAAAGAACGTGGATCCAGATGACATGAATACTTCCGTTAAAACAAAAAAAAAATTTTGTATGACACCTCTCCAACCCTTCCTCGCTTTTCCCTCCCTACTGCACTGAAGGTGCTAATGAGGTACTGGACGAATGAATGTGGATCCAGGCATCATATTTATAAAAAAAATAACTCATTAGGGATGGGTAAGGGCAAAGGGTAAAAACAATATAACACACAAAATATATCTATCAGCTGCTATTTGCAGCGTCGATAGGGGTTGGAACAGCAATTTAATCTGCTTTGATTCCAACCCCTATAATGTTTCTCTAAACCTGCAATAGAAATATTTATTAGACATATATATATATATATATACACTGAAATAATCTAACTACTGAACAATGCTACACCTAATAGAGAAACTACAGTGTCTACGGAACTAAAAAGCATTATAGTTATGAACCTCAAAAAACAACACTACATTAAGATTAGATAAGAAACACAAGCAATAAAAATTTAAACCTCAAAAACACACAAGAAATGATTACACAATAAACACAGAAAAAATATAAATTTAGCCTGAAACAAACAAAAAAGTGATTAAACCTGAAACACAACACAAAAATTGATTAGAACACGAAACAATAGTGTATATGTGTGTGTATGTCCACGCACATAGACACACATATACAATAAACACTGTTGTGAGAATATAATGCACGTCTATCTTCAGCAACAATCCTGATATGAGGACTGTGACAACAGCGCTTATATTAGGACTGGTGTTATTTGGCCACCTCAGACCCTAGCTGCATCTACTGGGAACTTGACTAACTACTTGTGAAATCTGAAGTGGCCACACTGGCCTGGTTTACTATCTGCATAGTAATGCAAAATAATGATTCAACAAAAATAAATAAAAAATGTCGAAAATTAAAAACTGAATACAATGAAAAATGTAAAACAATCAGAGCATCAGTTTTCTTTTAAAATCATTGTAACCTGAACAAGGCAGAATGTTGGCGAGGGGAACCTAAACTTAATTACTAAGCCCAGAAGAAATGACGGGGTCAGGAAAGACCTCATAATCTTGTATGCTAACCTACAGGTCAGGTAGACCTCAATCTTGTAGACTTACAACTAACCTACAGGTCTGGCAGACTTCAATCTTGTAGACTTACAACTAACCTACAGGTCTGGCAGACCTCAATCTTGTAGACTTACAACTAACCTACAGGTCAGGCAGACCTCAATCTTGTAGACTTACAACTAACCTACAGGTCAGGCAGACCTCAATCTTGTAGACTTACAACTAACCTACAGGTCAGGCATACCTCAATCTTGTAGACTTACAGCTAACCTACAGGTCAGGTAGACCTCAATCTTGTAGACTTACAACTAACCTACAGGTCAGGCAGATCTCAATCTTGTAGACTTACAGCTAACCTACAGGTCAGGCAGACCTCAATCTTGTAGACTTACAACTAACCTACAGGTCAGGCAGACCTCAATCTTGTAGACTTACAACTAACCTACAGGTCAGGCAGACCTCAATCTTGTAGACTTACAACTAACCTACAGGTCAGGCAGACCTCAATCTTGTAGACTTACAGCTAACCTACAGGTCAGGCAGACCTCAATCTTGTAGACTTACAGCTAACCTACAGGTCAGGCAGACCTCAATCTTGTAGACTTACAACTAACCTACAGGTCAGACAGACCTCAATCTTGTAGACTTACAGCTAACCTACAGGTCAGGCAGACCTCAATCTTGTAGACTTACAACTAACCTACAGGTCAGGCAGACCTCAATCTTGTAGACTTACAGCTAACCTACAGGTCAGGCAGACTCAATCTGTAGACTTACAGCTAACCTACAGGTCAGGCAGACCTCAATCTTGTAGACTTACAACTAACCTACAGGTCAGGCAGACCTCGATCTTGTAGACTTACAGCTAACCTACAGGTCAGGCAGACCTCGATCTTGTAGACTTACAACTAACCTACAGGTCAGACAGACCTCGATCTTGTAGACTTACAACTAACCTACAGGTCAGACAGACCTCAATCTTGTAGACTTACAACTAACCTACAGGTCAGGCAGACCTCAATCTTGTAGACTTACAACTAACCTACAGGTCAGGCAGACCTCAATCTTGTAGACTTACAACTAACCTACAGGTCAGACAGACCTCAATCTTGTAGACTTACAACTAACCTACAGGTCAGACAGACCTCAATCTTGTAGACTTACAACTAACCTACAGGTCAGACAGACCTCAATCTTGTAGACTTACAACTAACCTACAGGTCAGACAGACCTCAATCTTGTAGACTTACAACTAACCTACAGGTCAGACAGACCTCAATCTTGTAGACTTACAACTAACCTACAGGTCAGACAGACCTCAATGTTGTAGACTTACAACTAACCTACAGGTCAGGCAGACCTCAATCTTGTAGACTTACAACTAACCTACAGGTCAGACAGACCTCAATCTTGTAGACTTACAACTAACCTACAGGTCAGACAGACCTCAATGTTGTAGACTTACACTAATACACTACAGGTCAGGCAGACCTCAATCTTGTAGACTTACAACTAACCTACAGGTCAGACAGACCTCAATCTTGTAGACTTACAACTAACCTACAGGTCAGGCAGACCTCAATCTTGTAGACTTACAACTAACCTACAGGTCAGGCAGACCTCAATCTTGTAGACTTACAACTAACCTACAGGTCAGGCAGACCTCAATCTTGTAGACTTACAACTAACCTACAGGTCAGACAGACCTCAATCTGTAGACTTACAACTAACCTACAGGTCAGACAGACCTCAATCTTGTAGACTTACAACTAACCTACAGGTCAGGCAGACCTCAATCTTGTAGACTAACAACTAACCTATAGGTCATGCAGACCTCAATCTTGTAGACTTACAACTAACCTACAGGTCAGGCAGACCTCAATCTTGTAGACTTACAACTAACCTAAGGTCAGGCAGACTTCACTCTTGTAGACTTACAACTAGCTCACTGGCACTATCAAACCATAGGTTCATGGCCATGCAGATATAAGCTCTCCCTATACTGTTCCAATTGTGGATACAATTATCCACACAAATTTTTACCAGTATTAACCTGAAAAAGAAACTTAAAATCTAGTTTGACTGGATTCGCCTACTTATTGTAGCTACCCAAATTCCTCACGATGCTGGGTGGGCACCGGTCCATACTGGTCAAAATTCCATGAGAAAATTTGTTCACCCATAGGTACTTGAACCAGCGCAAGTACCGTAGCTCTGTGCCAAGGCATCTTGCCTCAACCACTCAGCTACGGCACGGGACATTAACCTGAAAAAGAACTTAAAATCTAGTTCTGTTGAAATAGGTTATCTCAACCTGGAGTCGCTACTTATTGTAGCTACCCAAATTCCTCATGATGCTGGGTGGGCACCGGTCCATACTGGCTGAAATTCCATGAGAAAATATCCTCACCCATGGGGATTTATACCAGCACAAGTACCGTAGCTCTGTGCCAAGGCATCTTGCCTTAACGACTCGGCTACGGTACAGGACTTTAACCTGAAAAGAAACTTAATATCTAATTTCGCTGCAATCGGGAGGACTGATAACATTCTGCCTATGTTCAGGTTAAAGTACCAGTTCAGTGTAAAATCTTATTCTTCTTCCTACCTTTTACCGTCCCTCGAAGCCACTTGTGTAATCCCTGCTTGTGTTTCTTTTCACTTTTAATATGATGTCAGCGATGCAGCAGGTGTGGCAGCATATAGTGTAACTGCACCTGCAAAATTAGCAGCACTAAATATGTTCTCGACCTTAACTACTAGATTATCAACCCCTGCTTCACCATCTAACAAATATAAATATATTTGCTAGTGTATGTTATATGATCAGTTTCTTACTCTAGACATTTCAACATGATCAATTCACATCAAATGAAGAAATTATCTAGTGTATTATTTAACTAGTTAAAAAATAACATCTTCATCAATAAGTTGACCGGAACATAAATCTACAATTTTGTTGAGTTGTTTCTTGACTCACCTCATACTTCTTAACTCCCTTGCAGACTCGAGTTTCTTCACTGCATTTGTGACATTCTCAATGCTATATCACGTTCACAACTTGTGCATTGAGAATGTCACAAATGAAGTGAAGAAACTCGAGTCTGCAAGGGAGTTAAGAAGTATGAGGTGAGTCAAGAAACAACCCAACAAAATTAAACTAAACCTCATAGTGTTTATTTCCTACCTACATAACTTAATAAATCTACAAATTGAATTAGATATGTTAATTATGAAAAATATGATGTTTGTAACTTTAATAGTGGCAACACTGCTGTAGAAATGTTAGGCGATGGAACCTAATGATGTCGTTGGTAGCATAGGTTAGTTACATAGCACCTTACCCCCAGAACATTTAAAGTATCCATCCCCATATCATATGCATGTGAACTGGCAAGATGAAGAGAATCTCGTGATAGCTGGTGATCTAATGTAGTGTTGTCATAATATTTTCAAAACAGGAACAACAGAGTTGGATGAAGATTAAATATGCTGGAGACCATACATCATGGCAGTGTCATCAAGATCTTCAAGAGGTTTATAGGGAATCTACATTGCCTTACAGAACAGTGGCACAGTGGGTAAAAGCAACATACCATGACACTGTTCTGTAAGGCAATTCAGATTCCCCGCAAAGCCTCCTGAAGACCTTGATGACACTGCCATGCTGTATGAATTGTGGCACATTCAATCCTTATCCAACTCTTTTTTTCCTGTTTGAAAAACATTGTGACAACACTTCATTAGACCAGCTAACACGATGCTCTGTTCTTTTTTGCCACCTCACATGCGTGTAATGTGGGAAAGGAGAGTTTATATGTTCTGAAATAAGGTAGGTATGTAACTGGTGTATGCAATCGATGACATCATTAGGTTCCATTACATGACATCTCTACAGCAGTATTGCCACTATTAAAGTACCTACCTCATAAGTGAAAATTTCTCACTTATGAATTATTGTCATTTTGGAAAAAGTATATTATAAAATACATAGCACAATGCTAGGTAGAAGCACATAGCTATGTTATATTTTGAATTTTGATACTTCCCAAATAAAGAAGCTAAACTCCAAAGATCCAAAATTAACTGAAATAATTGCTGTCACTGGCTAACAGAAGACAGTATATTGAGTCACATGGTTAGTGTGATGCAGTCTTTCAACCTTAGTTTTAGTTTTCTTAATTGCTACTTGTCATTAAGTAGCTAATATAAATCCATGACATATCATCGTAAAGCTGTTTAGAATGTGGGTTTTTAATTCTAAATAAAACATTGCTTATGATCCTCCAATCTTTTAGAATAAAATAGGGAATTTTCATGGAGGACTTGTTGATAATCTGGTATGTTAAGGTCTAAGGTTTCAATAATTTAGCTTACTTTTCCTCTTCTCTGTAAATTCACAGCTAAAAATACAAAATTTAAAAACATGTTTGGAAATGAATGTTTTCAAATAAGCCTTCTACAGGCCAAAATTATTGTAACTAGAAAGAAAATTTTGCATGTGAACTGGGATTTCAACCCAAAATCTCCAGCTCTACCACTGAGCTACCTTCTGGAGCAAGCACAAATTGCTCTCTCTTTAATCCCCAAGTCCCTGTAAGTAGTGAGTGTTCAGAAGACTTTATGGGAGA
Organism: Diploptera punctata; assembly: GCA_030220185.1. Lineage (NCBI taxonomy): Eukaryota > Metazoa > Arthropoda > Insecta > Blattodea > Blaberidae > Diploptera > Diploptera punctata. Next base: position 16,158 of record JASPKZ010002615.1, read on the forward strand.
GCTTCTAAGAGCTTGAGCTTCAACTGTAAGAAGCCCTTATGGGGTTTCACTGAAAAAAGCATCAGTTAACTATATATTTTATATGGAAATTAATGTTTTAGAAAATCCATCTTTAGGATATGGTTAAACTGAAAAAAAAAATCACAGAGAGTTGAATTGCAAAATGGATAATATCATTGAGAAAGATGCTCACAGCCTTGCAGTTCCTAGTTCTGAGTCAAACTCAGAATCAAGCAACGACAGACCAAAGTAAGCATCTTCCTCTATGGTACATCCCCAGCTGTGGCTACACTTCAGTAAAGTACACTTTAAGAGGGAAAATAAGCTTTTTGATTTTTTGGATGAAGTCACCAATGGAATGATTAAAAATTTTGAAATCAACGTTGAAGATACAAACTTTAAGTGTTAGTATCTACATTTGTTATTCTACGCGCTGCGAAAACTTGCATCTTCACCATTTTTATTACAAACTAAAAATTCTACCATCCCATTAGCAAAATATTACTTTTCTTTATATTTTATTCATTTTTAATCTCTTCAAAATAAAGCATTTCGAAGAGACGAAACATTTAATTCCAAAAAATCCAATTTCATGTGAGCTGAAAAGCAAGACAAAATTAGTAAATGACAAAATACACTCTTACATCTAGTTTACCCTTAAAACTGGAGGCTGAAAAAATGAATTTTTCAAACCTCTTTTACAACTCTTAAGATTAGATAAAAAATAAATGTTGATCAGATAGAAGTCCACCAAGAAAAATGGTTGAACCACAGAAAGGAGAATGCTATGGTAATCACTGAATTATAAACTAACAGGATGTAGAAGCAGAGGAAGACCAAACAGACCAATGTCACTTTGACAGAGAGAGGACTGGGCTTAACCCAGAAATATTGATGACAAAGTTTACGAGGAAGTTAATGGACCAGATTGCATTTCTATTGGCCCAAAGTTAGGTCGGAAAATAATTCAAACCCTAACACATCAAATTGATACAAACTAATTTAAAAAAATTCAAGTCAAAACAATAATACTTATCTTTTCAAATCTTTGGACCGAATCCAACTGCCGGCTGCAGTCAAATCATCTGAAAAATTAAACAAAATTAAGTAATATTTTTTATATTTGAAGAGAAAAATTTTCGCCTAGACCGGGACTCGAACCCGGGACCCTTGGCTTTCCGGGCCAAGTGCTCTACCAACTGAGCTACCGAGGCGAGTTACGATCTAGACGCAAATTTTTCTCTTATGTACGTAATTGTAATTCCCTCGCGCCAAATGCTTGAAACCATAGCTTCTATCTTTGCAAATGGCGGCTTCTTAGTTAAGAAGACATTTATTGGGAATTTAACACTACTTTATAGCCAGTAGGGCTTCTATTGACGATTTTATTATTAATTTAACACTTCTCATAGAAGGATAAATTATATTTGAAGAGAAAAATTTTTCTCTTCAAATATAATTTATCCTTCTATGAGAAGTGTTAAATTAATAATAAAATCGTCAAAATTAAGTAAGTAAAGATTTGTTTTTAAAAAAAATTATTTATTAAGATGAAAGTTGGCGATTCTATGCCACCATCCTACAAGTTCAAAATAAAAAGGAAAAACCACAATTTATTGTTGCAATATGTGAATAATTATCAAAGCGAAATGAATAGACAGATGAATGGAGAAGACTACATAACAGTGAACTACATAGTCTTTATAGAAAGTGAGATATAATAAGAACAGTTAAGTCTCATAGACTGCAATGGGCAGGACATGTGGCCCGTATGGGGAATGAAAGATGTGCATGGAAGCTTCTTGTAAGAAAATCAGAGGGAAAACGCCCAGTTGGTAGGCCAGAATGAGGTGGGAGAATAACATTAACTACAATTTGAGGGAAGTAGATTATACAGGGAATGATTGGAAAGCATTAGCTCAGGATAGGGATGTATGGAGAGCTTATGTCTGCGCGGCCATGAACCTATGGGTTCGATAGTGCCAGTGAGTAAGTAAGTAAGTATGTGAATAATTACATGATCTTCTTCTTCCTTCCAAGTATTAGGCCAAGGCCTGTTACGATCCTATAGAAAATTTTCCCTCCAGCGTTTCATAGGACGGCCCAGTGATCTTCGTCCTCTTGGTATATAATTATAAATAGCTTTGGGGATCCGATTTGAACTCATTCTTTCAAGATGGTGTTTCCAATTTAGTTGGTACTGTTTAATATATTCCAAAATTGGTGTAGTCTTCAATTCTTTTAAGATTAGAAATATATTACGTTGATTTTTTCTAAAAAAGTGAGATATGCCTTAAAATGAAGTGAGAAGTTGAGCTTAAACTAACCTAAAATCACCATATTAGCAATGCAAAATATGTGTTAGTCATTGCTCAGACAGTGAAGTAAAAATATCACAACCACTAACAAACAAGTGTACTTACTTACTCACTGGCACTATTGAACCCATAGGTTTTTTGCCGCACGGACATAAACTCTCCATACATCCCTATCCTGAGCTAATGCTTTCCAATAATTCCCTGTATAATCTACTTCCCTCAAATCATAGTTAATGTTAAACAAACAAGTGTACACTAAACTAATCTGTTATACTACCTCACTCTAACTTGTCCATTTTCTCACCCCAACTTGCCCACTAATGTAAGTGGACTGCTGGGATAGAATCCCCTTATATGTGAGTAAACATGTTGGCAATTGGCTCTAGCAGGAACATATGTTATCACCTGGATAACATGATGCTTGTTCTCCAACCAAATATTCACAGTGGCATGGAATAGCTGTTCCATATTTTTAATCAGGAATGTATTTCTGTATTGAATAAGACTAGAAAAGAAACTATTTTGAAGTTTTACGAAGTTTTGGCAGTTCCATCTCTTATCTATGGATGTGAAACTGGACATTAACAAAGGCAGATAGTAAACAAATAGAGGCTGCTGAAATGAAGATGTTGAGAGCAATAGCAGGATACCAAAGGACCGATAAAAAGAAAAACGAAGATATAAGAACAGAACTTAATATATTTAATCTCTGTGAAAGAATAAGATATTATCAAAATGCTTATCTTCAGCACGTATTATGAATGAATGAACATCGCATACCAAGAAGAATGTATAATTATAAACCAAAAGGGAGAAGAATGTTGGGAAGAGCATTGAAGAGATGGAAGGACCAATTCGACCTATAATGAGATCGGAACAGGCCATTGGGCTTAATCCTTGTTGGTGATGATGATGATGAATGTATTTCTACCATGGAGATGTTGTATAGACAAGCTTTAGAAATGTGGAGGTGTGTTTTTTCTTTACGAACCCCCTGCAAATCAGTTTGTTTGCTTAGAGTGAGGTGAGGGGATATATTGCTTGCTTTCATGTCTCCTGTCACTGGCGAACTGCCAGCTCATAAGGAATCTTGGCGGAACTGGATGAGTTAATCTAAAACTTCAAGATTTTGATTTGTTACATTGAGAGCACGTACAACGATAGAATAAATATTGTTTTCAGTTTTATTAAAATATTATTCCTGTGGGGGACCTTGTAACCCCTATTGGACACATCCCCTGGGTGGCAGATGGGGGATTCCACCAGTTATGGTGGGGTGGTCGAATAGCTATGGTAATAAGGACCCATGGACCAACAAGGAGCCCAGTTCCTGGGGGCTTAAAAATGCTGGGACACCCTCTCTCCAGGATTATAAATATGGAGGGCCCATGCCCGGAGTAATAAGGGTGAAGACTCCAATGGTCTAGTCAGAGCGGAAGGAGCATCCCTTCATATAGGGCTAAATGGTTTAAGCCATAAGACGGCAGCCCTGTCACCATTTACTCCACAAGAGGCTGGTTACCTCTTTGGTGTAATAATTAACTAACTAACTAACTCACTGGCACTATCGAACCAGAGGTTCATGGCCGCACGGACATAAGCTCTCTATACATCCCTATCCTGAGCTAATGTTTTCCAATCATCCCCTGTATAATCTACTTCCCTCAAATCATAGTTAATGTTATTCTCCCACCTCATTCTTGGTCTACCACTGGGCGTTTTCCCTCTGGTTTTCCTACAACAACATTCCATCACCTATTTCATTCCCCATTCATGCCACATGTCCTGCCCATTGCAGTCTATGAGACTTAACTGTTCTCAATATATCTGGCTTCCTATAAAGACCATGTAATTCATTGTTTCGTAGTCTTCTCCATTCACCTGTCTGTTCATCTCTCTTTGTCCAAAAATTTTCCTAAGAACTTATTCTCAAATACTTGTAATCTCCTTTCTCCCTTAAAGTAAGAGTCCATGTTTCGCATCCATGTAATATAATTGGTAGAACAATAGTTTTATATATTTTCGGTTTAACGTTTTTTGAAAGGATTTGGGACGTCAAGAGTTTCTGCAATGCATAATAATTACTCGAAGTATTCACAATGAGCACAAAATTGGACACATAAAAAATGAAGAAATAAGAAGTGAATTAGAAATATATTCAATCATCATCATCATCCTGCCAGGTATTAGTCCTAGAAGAAATGTTACGGCCTGAGAAAGCGGTTTTCGTGCCATCTTTTCATAGGTCGACCAAGTGACCGTTTCCCATTTGAGACAGTAGTTCATTATTGCCTTGGGGATACTGGATCTAGCCATTCTTGAGACATTGTTCCTCCCAGTTTTAGCTGATATCTGAGAGATGTCGTCCAGTATTGTGGACACATTATGTTCTTGAAGGATAAATTTTCTGTTCTCCATTTTAGCCTTTTATTCGTCTGTAAGTAGTCATCATGGTGATCCGTCTGGCTTTTCCTTTTATCAGGCTTGAAAGCAATAGAATGTCCCACCAACTAGTTACTCGCAAGGAGGTGGTAAATGGTAATCAGCGATGGGGTTGCCATCTTTATGCATCTGGATCTGCTTCAATACTGCATTTACTCAGTATTAGTTGGACTGGTTAACACCACCATGACTCGGTCCTCAGAACCTCGTTTGTTTAAAACAGGTTGCACCATAGAGAAGGTGAGGTTGAGAATTGAGTAGGAGATGTTATATGAGACACTTCACTACTCCTTGCAAAAATATTCAATAAATGATATAATTCAATAACACCGCGTCGACTGTGAACAGCAATGTCCAGAGAATGGAAGAAACAAGATTGCCCCAGATATCCTATTCATTTATAAACCAAAGGGATTTAAGGGATGTAGAAAGACATAGGAAGAGAGGGAAGGAATCATTATGAAAATTTGGAACAGGCAAAATCACCTAAACCCTGAAAGTAAAGAAGAAGAAATTATTATTATTAGTTTGATTTTGGCTGCTTACCTTTAGATTAGGTCATTCTATGATTTTCCATACCAAAATTCTTATGTCACTGTGGCACTACCCATACTTTTGCCATTTTAAACAACATTTCATATTATTTTAAACATTTTTGCAACAATTCTTATAACATATTTTACAATTATTAATTGCTTAACGAATAAGTGAATTCGGAGTCAGCTTTCCTCATAACTTCTATTTGGATTAGTTTCAGTATATCATGTACTCGTATACCACTGTCAGCTTTCCAGACAGTTGAAATTTACGGTTGTAGGAAAAACAGTCTGAAACAGCTGACAATGGTATACATGTGATACATGAAAAATAATGCAAATAGAACACAACAAGTTATGAGGTAAGATGACTCTGATTCACCTTATTTATAAGATGAAACCTCGATGTTAATTCCTAATGTAATGTATGGAAAAACTGCATTTAAACTCGCATGAAATATTTCCAAAGTACTATCGAACAACAGTGCGCATTGCGCCAGAGTATTGTATAGACCAACGATAACCCAACAATCAAACCACATATCGATTATCATCCTCGATGACTATCCGTCGTTATGAAATTTAAATGACCAATATTTTGCTATAAAATCCCCAAATCTATATTAAAAAAAGATTAATAATATTTTTAAAAACAAAAACATTTATTAAAGATTGGGTGTACACTTACTTATCACACTCCTTAACGCGGATCCAACCAGCGATAACCCTAAACAGCGATAGGAAACAATCATAGACTAAGTAATATACTCTGTGGAGAAAATAGCAGTTAGCAATCACAATATTGTCTAACAGAGTCATAATATTGTGATTTGGCATATTTGAATAAAATCTTCAAAATTTGTCTAATAATGTTATAAACATTGTTTGAAAAAGTTTAAAATATGAAATAATGTTAGTAAATAACAAAAGAAGAGCTATAGGTTACCCCAATATAACTGAAAAATCAAAGCGATAGTAAAAGTTGCAGTTGAAGCCCAATTTTAAAAATGGTTGTAGTTGAACTTGCAGCCAGTTTAGGCAAGAGCTGCCACTCTTACATATTTCAATATTTCTGTACAAGGTGAATAGTAAAGAAGTGGGTGCTGGTAATGAAATACAACCCAGTATTTTGCCCTTGAAGGGCTTCGGAAACAATCAGGAAAGAATTCAAGTAGGTTGGCCATAACCGTGGTTTGAAACCTGGGATCTCCCATTAAGTCTCAAACAATTAAGTCAACCTCGATCGAAAATTGATTACATTACTTTTAATAAATAATATTCCAGTACTAAAATCTACTTGAATTATATAGTAAATCAACGTTATATGGAAATTAAAACTGAAATTCTTCAAATAATATACTTTTCTGAATTTAATTTTTGTACAAGTTGGCAATCAGTTCTATAGCACTCACATTTTTTCCCTAAATTTATGAATTTTCATGAAATTTATGTAAAACCAATTAGCTATAAAATATTTGCATAATTTATTATCAGAAAGCCCTCCTACTTACGCAATTTATATTTATAATAATAATTATTAAAATAAACAAGTTAACACATACCGAGTTAAAATTCTTGCCCTTCATGCTTCAAGCAATCATCCCGGGCGCCCTTCCTAAATGAGCTCTCTAATTGGTTAATAATGGAAGAGATCATTGACTTCAAGTGATTTTCCCCCCGCTTTGTATATGTGGTGCATTCTGGATTGGTCAACTCAAAATAGAAGTATAATCCTATGGATGTAGATAATTGACCGCCATATTAACGTTTTGAAAACGAAGACAAAAAAATGTGCAAGGCTTTTTTAGCCGTTTTACAACTAAATAATATATATTTATTATTTCCAAGTTTGATATATCTAATAATTTCATCAAAGATCTTCAGATATTCCGAAGTAGTAGCGATAACCCACGAAGATATTTCACCTACATTTGCTAACCGTATATCTTATATGGCTTCTGATTGGCTGAAATAGGGAGTCCTACTGTACCACTGTAATTCCTTTTCAAATCTGATACTAGCTAAGACAATCACGGAAAGCTTTAAAAAGGAATAAAACATGTTCTAACACTCTTTTATGAGAGGAATGATGCTTTCACATAGTTTCCGCACATTACTCTAACAGATGTAAGCAGATACAAACTTGCATTACTTACACTTCGAAGATTTATTTAAAAAAGACAAACCAATGATAATTATTAAAAATGATACGCACACTTACTAAAATAATATTTAAGGAATAAAATACTTATTTTAATTGAGTTCAGTAAAAAAATAATAGGGGACATTTCAATACTCACCGGAGACGAAACGAATTGACGTCCCGTTTCAACCCGGTGGCTGAATCACAAAATGACAAATGGAAGGTCATAGATAATGACCAATCAGATATCGCCACCCGCGAATCTCATATTAATTACATGTTTTTTATTTTATTAAAAATAATAATATATTTTTTTAAAAATATATAAATATAATTATTAATTACTTATACTAATATTTATTTTCACAATTTAACAAAAATAATAGTTATAGTTGAAATTAATGAGGAGCAATGTATGCATTGTATTACGTTCTGCCATTTTTTTATAAAATGATAACTTATGTTAAAATATTTCCATAATTATGTTTTTTCTTTCTCTCTATTCACTATAATTACGTTTTTTACTAAATTGTATGAAATAAAATTATTTTCAAAGTATATTTACAGATGATTTTTAACTTAAATAAATGATTAATTAAAAATGATTATCCATATTTTCGATATTTCCAAATCCCAACATTTATTGATATATTATTATAAATTACATATAATTGGAATAAATTGCACAAAAAGGAATTAAATTATGTAAAATTTAATAAAAAACTAGAGATTGCAAATTAGGATATTTTTTATGATGTTATTCAAATTTCATAAAAATTTACTTTAGGAACAAGTAAATGTCCCAAATAAAACTTTATTCCAGAAACTGTCGGAAATTACATTATAGCTAGGGTTTAAAAGGAAAGAAGAATATCTAGTTTTATGGGAAATTATTCTCAGACACTTTTGAAATCCAGAATGGGTTGAAGCAAGGAGATGCACTATCTCCTCTACTATTTAATTTTGTACTAGAGCATGCCATATAATCTTTAGGAAGGAATGAGGAAGGCTTACAACTGAATGGTATTAATAAGCTATTAGTTTATGCTGATGATGTAGTACTACTGGTCGATAGCGGAGGAGATACTAAAGGCCAAACCACACACACTATTGAGTAACACTAAGACATTAGGACTGGGAGTAAATATCAGTAAAACTAAATATATGGTCACACGTAGAAATACATTATATAATGGAAAATGGACAGCTAATGACAAATGAGGGAAATTTTGAGGAATTGGCTGAATTCAAATACCTAGGAACAATAATCACAAATAGGAATGAGATGCACAAAGAAATTAAACATAGGCTCAATTCTGGAAATGCATGCTATTATGCATTGCAGAGACTTTTTGATGTCTCAACTCCTTTCAAAAAAACGTTAAAGCTGAAAAATATATAAAAACTATTATTCTACCAGTTATATTATATGGGTGCGAAACATGGACTCTTACTTTAAGGGAGGAAAGGAGATTACGAGTATTTGAGAATAAAGTTCTTAGGAAAATTTTTGGACCAAAGAGAGATGAACAGACAGGTGAATGGAGAAGACTACATAACAATGAACTACACGGGTCTTTATAGGAAGCCAGATATAATAAGAACAGTTAAGTCCCGTAGACTGCGATGGGCAGGACATGTTGCGCGTATGGGGAATGAAAGACGTGCATGGAAACTTCTTGTAGGAAAGCCAGAAGGAAAACGCCCAGTTGGTAGACCAAGAATGAGGTGGGAGAACAACATTAACTATGATTTGAGGGAAGTAGATTATACAGGGAATGATTGGAAAGCATTAGCTCAGGATAGGGATGTATGGAGAGCTTATGTCCGTGCGGCCATGAACCTACGGGTTCGATAGTGCCAGTGAGTAAGTAAGTAAGTATGGGAAATTATTCTAATTTTAAACTTTTTTTTTTAGATTTTGTATATTTAATTTCATGATGAAGGTATGCAATTTAATTTATAAACTTCGATTAGATGCCCTATTATTTAGGAACTAATATATATATATATATATATATATATATATATATATATGTATATAAGTGGGTCCTGGGTGGTTTAGATTCACAATTGGTCCCTCTAAAACCATTAGGTGTAAGAGTTCACCTGAAGTGAAAATTTAAAAATTGCTCTAGCGGTCACAGTTTTCGATGTTTCATAACAAAGCTCAGTACATCCTGTTAAAATAAGCTGAGATAGGTATAAATTAAAAAATTAGCGAAATCTGACAATTAGAAGTGGAGGTTTACCTGAAACCCGAAATTAAAAACTGCCGAAACGACTTGACTGATTTTGATGAAATTTTTTCTGTGTGTTTGAGTGGATCCCTGTATGGTTTAGATTCACAATTGGTCCCTCTAAAACCATTAGGTGTAGAAGTTCGCCTGAAGTGAAAATTTAAAAATTGCTCTAGCGGTCACAATTTTCGATGTTTCAAAACGAAAACTCAGTAGCCTATATCCTATTAAAATAAACCGAGGTAGGTATTATTCCAAAAATGAGTGAAATGTAACAATTAGAAGTGGAGGTTTACGTGAAATCCGAAATTAAAAACTGGCTAGCAACCATAATGTTTGGTTCATCTCAGCTTATTACATACAATGTAATTAACCTTTAATATTTCATTTGTTTAGGCGTAGCAACGCACGACGGGTATTGTCTAGTGTCGAATATTGTAATGTACATATATATTATATATATTAGATATATATATATATATAATATATATATATATATATATAATTCTACTGTAGACGTGTTTGTCACTGAACACCTCCTAAAAGACTGAACCGATTTTGATTAAATTTGTGTGTGTGTGTGTGTGTCTGATTGGGTCATTCGATGATTTAGATTCATAATTGGACCCACTAAAACCATTAGGTGTAGGAGTGCACCTGAAGCGAAAAATAAAAAATGGCTCTAGCGATCACATTTTCGATGTTTTCACAACAAAACTCAGTATACCCTATTAAAATAAACCGAAGTAGGTATTAACAAAAAAATTAGCGAAATACGACAATTAGAAGTGGAGGTTTACTTGAAATCCGAAATTAAAACCTGCCTGAAGGACCGGACCGATTTTAAATATTTTGTGTGTGTTTGAGTGTGTCCCTGGATGCTTTAGATTCACAATTGGACTCAGTAGGTGGCGCTTGCGATCGGATTATAGGATTTTTTTATGTCAGATATGTAGTCATCTGCATTATCGTCATATTCTAATCGACAACAATGTGACATCATCATGTCCGCTTCTTGAGCCACAACAGATTGCAATGAGGAGTTTTCTTGCGAACTTATTTGATAATATCTAATAATGTATTTATTAGTGAATTTTATGGTAAATAAATAATAGTTTTAAACAACTAAAACAACACGATTTATTAGAAACCGAACTAAAAAATGAAAAATAATTTTAATTTCCAACATGCTTGGGATAAATAATTTTACCATCAAAAGCGGTTTTAGTTTTATATTTTACAGAATAAGATAAAAATGTAAACTATCTTTAAATTCGATTCTATTGTAGTCTGGAGCTGAAAGTACATACTCTTCTAAAAAAAAACTCTCAGCCGGTTTGTGAAACAGCGGACTATGGATTACAGAAATATATACCACTAGAGTGTACGCTTTCTACCAACTGAGCTCTCTACAAAGATTGACTAAAAAAGTCGACAAGTCCGCCAAACCTATTATACCAGTTTTCATTTTTTTTATTTTCTGATGATTCTGGCCAGGATTCTAGAAAACAAAATATGAAAAAATTATTGTATTGTCACGGGTCCTTTACAAGTACACAAAGTTTCAAGGCGATCCAATGTTTCTAAGTGGGTGAAAATCGTGTTCAAAAAATTCCGTTACAAAGACACTTTGTTTTGTGATTTTATGATGATTCTGGCCATGATTTTAGAAACAAAATATGAAAATTATTATATTGTCACGGGTCTTTTACAAAGTATGCAAAGTTTCAAGTCGATCCAATGATTTTAACTGTTGCGAAAATCGAGGGGTTAAAAGATTCAGTTACATTTAGATACAGGGTCAAGCTAATATAAAGCGTGTAAAACAAGTTATAACACCAATAACAAAACGAAAAGATTGAAATGTCAAACTCAATGTTAAAAATATCACTTAGTATAAGGTTTATCGATAATTCAAATATCGAGAAGAAAACGTTTTAAGAACCCGTTAACAGCAGGGCAAGCAAAACGATCGGGCAGGACAGAGGACGTATTCTTTTACGGATATTAAACAATAACTAGCTCATTTATTCCAAGACGATCGGGGATAGGTAGATGGATATATTCGCGCGCGACAACAATTTGTGGCTTCATCATGCGCGCTTCTTGAGCCACAAACCAGATGGCAGTGAGAGGTTTTTTCTGGCGAACTTACTTAAAAGATCTTAATTCCGTTCTGAGTAGTGAAATTTATGGTAAAAAAGATAGCACACTTATATTGTCTGGACCATGACACGGGAATTGGAATTGAACTTCGGGCAGGTTACTGTTAACCTCTGTCGGGTGACGCTACTATAAATCTATATATAATATATAATTATATATATATATATATATATATATATGTGTGTGTTATATTAATTAATGTAACATTGAGCAATGCCAGCTTAATATGGTATGATAAGAAAAATAAATGCCTGGAAGGGCTTCGAAACCCGGAAACTCTGAGTATGTACCTCAGCGTGTTATCAAGTACACCACCAGGCGAATCCAATTCAAACACTTATTTTTCTTACTTATGGTATTACAATTTTTTCTCCATTATTACTCGATGTCGCGAGAACTCGTGTCTTCACTGCCATTTAGTAGCTGACTATAAACAAGTACGCAAGTTCTCGCGATATCTAGTAAGAACGGAGAATATAATACATATATAAGAAAAATAAGTATTTGAATTGGATTCGCCTGGTGGTGTAATGGATAACCACGCTTGCGGTTACCGAATCAGAGTTCGGGTTTCAAATTCCCGGCCAGGCATTTATTTTTCTTATCATACCATAATATATATATATATATATATAATACCTATATTTATATATATAGAATATCTGTTTGTACTTTATGCGCTTTCCATACCGTTCATTCGAATTGTGATGGGGTTTTTTTACAAGATGTTTCGAGAGGTTTCGCGGGAAGGTTTTAGGCTATAAGAAAGATGTAATACTCAACTCCTTCACCCTTTAAAAATCGCCCTTGTCGAGAAAAGAAAAACGATTTTTTTTTTTAGACTTTTGGGACGCTCTTGGCAGAAATGGCTTACGCTGTCTAAACCATAAACATACACACCAAAATAATGTTACACAGAATTGAATATCTAAAAAAATCTACAAAGAAGTTCGCGCCAGCATGTTTCTGTCTTCTTTTACGGATAACTCACAAATAACTATTTTTATCTTTCAGCTCATTTAAGCCAAGGAAGATCGGGAATGGCTTGATTCCCGGGCAAGCGGAACTGTTGCACAGCGGGTATTCTTTTTACTGATTAACTCACAATAACCATTTTGTCTTTCAGCTCATTTATTGTCAAGAAAGATCGGGATTATTAGATTCCTGGCCAATGCCGGGGTGGACCAGCACGGGATATCTAAAAATAATTACGATATAAATTTATAAATTATTTTTCTTTGTACTTATTCAACTCAATATAAAACAAAAACACATTTAATTTCTTTAGGCGTAACAAACCCACGCCGGGTATTAGTTAATTGTTTATAGAAACAATGGAAAAAAACAAATGGGCCAAAGGGAAATTACTTACATTTGCGTCAAATTACATAATAATGTAATAATTTAGAGTTTTACATGATCATGTTTTCTTTGCGGTCCGGAAATATTTAAATAACTGGCAGAGGGAAAAATTATTGTTTTGTCAATTTAAGGTTATACTGTTCCGGCTCTGGCCAGAAATACTTGATTGAACAAGACTATGATGGTTTTGTTAGAATTGGCACTTGATATCAGCGAGTCCCAATATTGAAAATTGGATATTGCTTTATAAATTATTAATTTATGGGCTCATGTTTGATGGGACTAAATAAACATAATTAATATCCAGTAAGAAAGAATACAAAATGCCTAAAGGAATTCATTTTTTCCGCGAAAGTGAGTTTAGTCGTACTTACAGCAATGACAACCATGATTCAAAGTTTAACATCCTACATTTCGGGGTTGCCAACCTAAATTAACTATACTGTAATAAAAATAACTATACGGTAATATTACATATTACAAACACGCGTGTGGGATGTAAAAAACTCTGCCCTTTATGCATACTACATAACAATTTGTATATACAAAAAATATCCAAAAGGTTAGAGTTAATATATATTATATGATACAAATCACTGCATTTTAAATGAACTGAACTTTATTTGAAACATAATAAAAACAATAAATGCGTTCTTGTCTCCATTTTATCACTAAATTGGTCTCATGGCCTCCTGTAGTTTCAACTAATAGAAATTGTCCACATGTGTTAACGTTGGTCAATTGTTTATAATGAAAACAAATATTTCCAACAAAGGTGTTAATTTTACTTTTATTTATATTTTGAAAACACCATCGCACAACAAATAATGTACAACGCACGTTTGTGAAATGTTTTACAAAATCTTGGAAATTAAAAACATCGCTATCGTTCGTTTTTTTAATATTTTTCCTCGATTCTGTAAAAACTACTTCCCAACTTTAGCATCATAAGATACTATTTCAATAAATACATTTTAAATGAACATATCCGACACGTTGAAACAGAAGCCAGATTGTACAAAACACTAATTAAATTAGTGTTAACTTAGAGGAGTGAAACCTGGGCTCTGACTGAACATGACAAATCTCAACTGGCTGCTTTTGAAAGAAAGATACTCAGAAAGGAATATGGACCTATTAAGGAAATGGAGAGTTGTGAATGAGATGTAACAGGGTTTTATATGAGTTGTATAAATCATAAGATATCATTACAGATATTAAAGTAAACCGACTAAGATGGGCAGGACATACGCAGAGAATTACCAAAAATTAAGTTGAAGAATTATAGATAATAGGCCAGAAGGAAGACCAGAGAACTGGAAGAGCGCGATTCGAGATGGATGGCATGGAAGAACTACAGGATGTCAAATATTTAAAACGTCAAGAATTGGTGGACGGTTGGACAGAGATAGAGAAGGCAGGAGAAAAATTATGAATTGAAAGAAAACAAATAAAAATCCAAGAAATTAAAAAACTTGTAAAAAATCTTTTCATATAGTAAGGAGTGTCAGGTGATAGAAAACTACTCAAAATTGATGACAGACACAACAAGAAAAACTTCACCCCGTACTGGACACAAACCTAGGATTCTGGATATGTCATATGGACTCAGATGTCAGACAGTTTATTGATTAAAAAACCCTCAACGTTACACACAAACTATTGAGTAACACTAAGAAATTAGGACTGGAGTGTAAATCTATCAATAAAACTAAATATATGGGGTCACAACGTTAGAAATTCATTAAATAATGGAAATGGACAGCTAATGACAAATGAGGGAAAATTTTGAGGAAGTGGCTGAATTCAAATACCTAGGAACAATAATCACAAATAGGAATGAGATGCACAAAGAAATTAAAACATAGTCTCATTCTGTAAATGCATGCTATTATGCATTGCAGAGACTCTTGATGTCCCAACTCCTTTCAAAAAACGTTAAACTGAAAATATATAAAACTATTATTCTACCAGTTATATTATATGGGTGCGAAAACATGGAGTCTCTTACTTTAAGAGAGGAAAGGAGATTACAAGTATTTGAGAATTAAAGTACTTAGGAACATTTTTGGACCAAAGAGAGATGTGAACAGGACAGGTGAATGGAGAAGATCACATAACAATGAACATACATGGTTCTTTACAGGATAGATGTTAAACTACACCCCTAAGAATATCAAAAATTCCTGTGCACCATTCACTAAAACATAATTATAGAGGAAAAGGAAGCTAAATCAAGCGCCGGTATAATACTACGAACAGTTAAGTCTCGTAGACATGCGATGGGCAGGACATGTTGCACGTACGGGGAATGAAAGACTTGCATGGAAGCTTCTTGTAGGAAAGGCCAGAGGGAAAACGCCCAGTTGGTTAGACCAAAAATGAGGTGGGTGGAGAATAACATTAACTATGATTTGAGGAGAAGTAGATTATACAGGAAATGATGGGAAAGCAATTAGCTCAGGATGGGATGTATGGAGAGCTTATTGTCCGTGCGGGCCATGAACTTACGGGTTCGATAGTGCCAGTGAGTAGGCTATAGTAAAGTAAGTAAGTAAGTAACGTTACACAAAAATAAAAGGACACGTAGGTCTAACTTAAAATGTACCACTTGTGTAACGATAGTCACTGGATGCCAATAGAAAATCTAACTAACTCACTGGCACTATCGAACCCGTAGGTTCATGGCCTTACGGACATAAGCTCTCCATACATCCCTATCCTGAGCCAATGTTTTCCAATCATTCCCTGTATATTCTACTCCCCTCAAATCATAGTTAGGGACAATCCATATCAAATCGGACAGCAAAAAATCTTGCAATTTATTTTTTTAATGTTATGTATCCCTAAATATAGTGAATGCATTTATAAACGTATTTAATACAGAAATTTATATTTTTATCATTTATAGGTTCGTAGTTATGAGATCTAAAAATTATCGTAAATATGATAAACTAAAACGTTTACTAACTAATATTCTGAAACAGGTAAATAGAAAAAATTTGTTTCAACATATTTATATAGGTGATATCCTGTAGTTTAGGGTGTTATTTTTATAATTAGGATATTTTTATTTCGTTGTGTTCAATTTTCTGTTTTTATGGCGGTTTTTTTACTGCCAGACCTTATCAAAAAAATGAAAACGGGAAAAAAATACAGGATACTATCACGTATAATAAGGGTTAATTTCCAGCACATTGCCCTTTTGGAGAGTTGAATAGTTCAGACAATATAAATGTTTTTTATTCTATTTTCGTAAAAAACTCGGGGGTTCCAAGGCGCAGCAGATGCATTTCAGACCAAGGTCGCACGCATACTTTATTGAAAGAGCTTCATCTGTGACTTTTTCAACTGTCATTAAATCGAATAGATTATTATATGTTCTGCTTAATGGAAACAGTACCGTAAATTTTATAAAAGTGGCGATATTTTAATTCTTACACAGTAGATATTTATCAAATTTTATTGCTGAAGTGAGAAGTAAAGAGCTCTATTACTTACGTTACTGTGAATTATTAAACAAAATTATTTATAACTAACTCACTCACTGGCTCTGTGGAACCTGTAGGTTTATGGCAGCGCGGACATAAGCTCTCCCTACATCCCATCCGAGCTAACGTTTTCCAATTGTCCCCTGTATAATCTACTTCCCTCAAATCATGCATAATGTTATTCTCCCACCTCATTCTTAGTCTTCCAACTGGGCGTTTTCCTCCGTTTTCCTACAAGAAATTTCAAGCACCTCTTTCATTTCCATACGTGCCACATTCCTGCCATCGCAGCCTACGAGACTTAAATGTTTTTATTATATCTGGCTTCCTATTCAGATCATGTAGCTCACTATTATGTAGTTTTCTCCATTCACCTGTCTGTTCATCTCTTTTTGATCAAAAAATTTTCCTAAAAACTTTTATTCTCAAATACTCGTAATCTCTGCCCCTTTTTAAAACAAATTATTATTTTGTTACAAATTTTTTATTAAAGTTTTTAAATGTAATATTACATAATAAAAAAATCTTTTCATCATTAATTGAAATAAACTAGGTATAAATTGTATTATGTTATAATTACTAATTTCAGTCTTAAAATAACTTTTTATTCAGTGTATTTTATTGTACCCTGAAAACTTTGACGAAATAGTATTGTTTTAAGATATCACTTTCAAATAAAACCGAATGTTTTAATACTCGTACCACTTCCTACCAAACACTAATAATGCAGCATCAGCAAAGTCTTCCTAAAAACATCTGTTTTACATCAACAATTCTCAAGTTCAGACAGTTGATTTACATCAGTATGTTTAGTGCATTCGTCATTTTAGTGTCACAGTCAAATTTATAATATCTTATTGTTTTTAACTCACAAGTTGCAGATCTACAACGACTGAATGTGCGTGTGTTAGAAGTTAAATATAATTTTAATTATGCATATATTAGTATACAATAGTTATTAACAATATTATGTGTTAATATATAAGTTTACAATTTCTTAAATGTTTCTCTGATGAGAGAGGAATAATCGTTAGGGGTACAACATTTTGTGTTATAAAAGGAGAATAATGGGAAGTTTAGACATTAAATTAAAACTTATAACAATAATTTAGCTTATATTAAAAGCTAATATTATCGTGCATTTTAATATCATCTTAGATATGTCATGAGTAGGGGATGCAATATCAGTAAATGATACCAAGCCAATGAAAATATATTTATACCTCTTAAATATTAATTGTAACAGCATGAAAATTGTTATAAATTATTATCGATAGCTTAATTTACTTACAATATTCAACATCAGGACATTGGCGTAGGGTACAAGTACAAAATATTACAAACACATTACAAAACTAATCTCTAGAAAATATATTTTATAGGCCTACCAGCTTGAATTCGTAGGTGTTTAGTAATTTAAATTAAACTATACATTAGCCAAAATCAGCACAAAATTAACCCGCCTACTGAATATATCAATAAAGATATTTGTATTTAATGACCGTTTATTATGTAGCAATTTATTTCAAGCGGCGAGGTTCTCCTACGTACCATAAATTAACGACACGGGACTCACGGATTTCCTTCCTTCTGGAGAAAGCTACATTCAGAATTGTTACGCGGCCTTTAAAATGTCATTGATTCCTATCGAGTTTGAACCCGCGAACCTCGGAATCGGAGGCGTTGCAGGAGTAACCACTTGTCCACGACGACGTTGATGATGAGTGTAATAATTGTAATAATGATAATAAAAATAATGTAATGATGATAATAACAATAAAAAAATATTTGTAAGTGCGCAAAGGATTATTACCAAGTAGCTCCGTCAATGTTTGTAAAGAGCGAGCGATCTCCACTCACGCGAAGGTATTGCGGGCAGTCTACACATAGGAGATTTTAGGAAAAATAATGATTTTTGGTAGTTTCCTTTCAAGACTCCACTTTAATTACTAATTGCAAAAAATTAACTGGTTGTTCAGGTAATAATGTGGGCATTTTTTTGATTTTATAAAATTTTTGGTGAGGAAGGTCAATTGCGTATTAATTGCATTTACGCCCTTCAGGAAAACGTAAATATTAACATACTAATTTTCAAGCGATAGAGCATGAAAATCAAACTATAATGTGACTATCTTTTCAAGTTGAGGGAATAGCCATACTTCGAGAAATGTATTTATAAAAGGAGACTATTTAAAACAATACGATAAATTGACAGCTCTATTACTCTTTAATTACACCAAGCGAAGACTTGAAAACTCGGTTTAAGATATTCAGTATACCATAAAGTTTCACTGTAAAAAAATTGTAAACTTTTAAAGATGTGAGTTCAATTTTCACAATTTTTTTGCCGATTTAATATGGAATGTCTCGTTAATGTTATTCTCCCACCTCATTCTTGGTCTAACAACTGGGCGTTTTCCCTCTGGTTTTCCTATAAGAAAGATTCATGGCAAGTCTTTCATGTCCCAATTCGTGCACATGTTCTGCCGATCGCAGTCTATGAGACTTAACTCTTCTCATTATATCTGGCTTCCTATAAAGACCATGTAATTCATTGTTATGCAGTCTTCTCCATTCACCTGTCTGTTCATATCTCACGAAGTTTAATTTCTGAGATTTGAAATTGTAATAAACTGAGAAAAATATGATCTAACCAATTCAATTTGTTTGATTGAATTATATGAATCTATTGTTTACACAATGAATAATTAACAGTGGTCTAAACATCCGGTTTCGATGTCGTAAGGTATTTAGTGGGAGAGTGTCAGGTGTTAGTATTTATCTTTATACAACGGACCAACGGATTGTGCCGCTATAGCGCTAACATCTGGAAATGTGTGCTATTATGCATTACAGAGACTCTATAGCGCTAACATCTGGAAATGTGTGCTATTTTATGCATTGCAGAGACTCTATAGCGCTAACATCTGGAAATGTGTGCTATTATGCATTGCAGAGACTCTATAGCGCTAAACATCTGGAAATGTGTGCTATTATGCATTGCAGAGAGACTCTATAGCGCTAACATCTGGAATGTGTGCTATTATGCATTGCAGAGACTCTATAGCGCTAACATCTGGAAATGTGTGCTATTAGCATTGCAGAGACTCTATAGCGCTAACATCTGGAAATGTGTGCTATTATGCATTGCAGAGACTCTTGGATGTCCCAACTCCTTTCAAAAAACGGTTAAACTGAAAATATATAAAACTATTATTGTACCAGTTATATTATATGGGTGTTGAAACATGGACTCTTACTTTAGGGGAGGAAAGGAGATTACAAGTATTTGAGAATAAAGTACTCAGGAAAATTTTTGGACCAAAGAGAGATGAACAGACAGGTGAATGGAGAAGACTACATAACAATGAACTACATGGTCTTTATAGAAGCCAGATATATATAAGAACAGTTATGTCTCGTAGACTGCGATGGGCAGGACATGTTGCACGTATGGGGAATGAAAGAATTGCATGGAAGCTTCTTGTAGGAAAGCCAGAGGGAAAACGCCCAGTTGGTAGACCAAGAATGAGGCGGGAGAAATAATATTAACTATGATTTGAGGGAAGTAGATTATACAGGGAACAATTGGAAAGCATTAGCTCAGGATAGGGATGTATGGAGAGCTTATGTCCGCGAGGTCATGAACCTACGGATTCGATAGTGCCAGTGAGTAAGTAAGTAAGTATAGCGCTAACATCGTTCTTAGAAAAGTACGTGTCTATACTCACACAATTTCACCGCATTCCCTCCCACTGCCTCAAACAGCAGCCACAGTAACTTACCGAGTAGGGATGTTGCCAAACAGTGTCAGGCTCTTGATTATTGAATAACGTAAGGTTAATTATAACTTCTTCATATTTAATTTAAGTAGGTCTGATGACACCGATGTTGACCTCTACGATTAATGGAAATAATTATAATATAGTAGTGTATATATTTTATTGGTTAAAATGGATATTATGTGAAGGGAATCTACGTATGTCATTTTTAAAGACTGTTTAAACTCACGCCCCAATGGGAGCCAATGACCAATCACGTTTCACTGAAGCTTGTTTTACAACCAATTACAGTCGTGTTTCACCCGATATTTATCAATTAAGTTTATCGTATTAAAGAAAGCCCTTTCTTTTTAATATTCTGAACAGGTCATAGCATTATTTTGCCGTCACAGACTCTCTAAGAAATGAGTTGAATATAGCAATGACGCACTCGTGCGGGGAACGGACAGCGTAGGATCGTGATGATACAAACACACACATTTTCGTAACTATTTTACAAATGTGTCATACTTACCAACTTTATTGAAGCAGGTGTTGGAAAGTGTTCATCTTCGTTGTCCATACATTTTTGACACAACTTTATAAAATTGTTTGTACATATTATGGACTGTTGAACGTGATGAAATTTTTACACACCGGGAATCGTGTTTCAAAACGTCTTCGTACTTGGCTGGCAGACTGAGTTAACAAATAAAATTGTTCATAAATAAATACACGTTGTTGAGTAGAAAAAAATATTAGCCATTATACAGTTTACACTCATACACACGTGATTCGCTTACACTTATGTTTTATAAGATACACATTTTAAAATTGAAATAGCTTATACACATGTCATTCAGTTTATATTATACCCACGCCATTCAGTTCACAAGGAAAAGCGATAAAGCACCTTATCTACTCGAGGTACACTATCTGACTGTGGCCGTGAACTCGTAAACTGCTGAGTGAGCGCACATTTCAGGTCCCGTGTATGCACGTGTAAGCCTTCGTTATCGCACATCACAAAACCCCGCGTCTGGCTTCCACTAATAAACTGATCTCACGTACAAGAATTAAATATTCTCTTGGTATCTTCTTCATTCGTGATTCTAGCTTTTCATCTCCTGAACAGACCCCCTCTCTTCTGATCGTCATTTTAGACGCTCTACATCTGCCTATATAAATTACATAAAAAATGTTGCATTAATATTAAATAAGCAAGTCATTTTAAAATGTCGTCAATTGAAATAAAATGAACCTCATCTATGATGGCATCTGCTCTTTCAGTTGCCTAATTCATAGGGAACAGATAATGACCTGTTTGTTTCTCATTATCGCAAAATGCTATTACTTGCCTAATAACATTTATTTCACCGCTCGTGCTGCAGTATTCATGTTGAGTTGAATTGACAACACTTGAGTGCAAGTGCAAACTAATGTCCCGCAAGAATGCTCAAAAATTGTCAGTAGTGAGAGGGAAGAAGGAGAGAGATAAAAGAGAGAGAGATATAAGAATGCAGAGAGGGAAATGGTTTAACGTGGCAGAAAAAGGAAGTATGCTTTAGTTCGCATATCTTACGGGGGCACAGATGCGTTGGTTCAGATTCACAGTTGGATCCGATAGGTGGCGCTGTGATCAGGTTATAGGATTTTTATGTCAGATGTGTAGTCATCTGCATTATCGACATATTCCGCGCGATAACGATGTGATATTATCATGCACGCTTCTTGAGCCACATGAGATGGCAGTGAGGAGTTTTATTATGAACTTATAAATTAATAAATTTTATGGTAAAAAAGTAACTTAATTTTTTCGTCTGGCCATGACATGAGAATTGAACGTTCAGGCAGGACAGCATCTGTCGGGTCCGCTAGTATATACAGGCTGTAACAGGACTCCGCCGACAAAAGTACAGGGATGATAGGCCATGCAGAGAAGATAATTTTTTTGAATGAACATATATTCCAAAACATGTCGTTTATGAATTATGCGCATGTATCAAGGAGCGCGCGCGACGCACTGGAATCAACCCGTTCGTAGTTTCTGTGCCGTCAGCCCTTATTCTGTCGTAGCAATATGAATTTAAGTTGGTATACGTCTAATTTGCAATTGTTAATAAACTGTAAACTTAAGGCTGGTAGGTTTTGTTTGTTGTTGTTTGGAGAATTTAATCAACACATAGTACGAGTTATGGAAGAAAACCGGCTTGCAAAAAGAGCTAAAGAATATAGGCCAATGGACGGGAGAAGAACAAGAGGAAGACCAGCCAAGAGATGGATAGACAGTGAATGCACATCCACTACGTCTCCTCCGAGGAGTGATTTTGGAAATAAACAGGATGAAAATCCTACAAATTAAGTTTAAGAAGAATAAGAAGAAGAAGTAGTACGAGTTAGTCCCGCGCCGTAGCCGAGCGGTTAAGGTAGGAAGCCTTGGCGCAGAGCTACGGGACTTGCGCTGGTTCGAGTCTCCATGGGGGAAGAAATTTTCTCATAGTATTTCGGCCAGTATGGGACCGGTGCCCACCCAGCATCGTGAGGCAATTGGGTAGCTACAATAAGTAGCTGCTCCAGGTTGAGGAACCAGCTATAACGGCTGGGGGACTCGACATGCTAACCACATGTCACCCCTACACTGGCTGTTGATCATCTACCTCTGTGATTGACACATGTGGATGTGAAGGGCCAGCAGCCGGCTGGTAAAAGGGTAACCGCTGAAAAGTGGAAAGACCCTCAATCGAATCGGAGTAGTACGAGTTGCCTGAACTCAGAGACTTATGGTGAGGCGAGAGGAAATGGAATAGTGGCTCGTCGCATGTATGAGCAGCCGCGTTCCAACTGGAGACATCCTGTTACATACTACTCGTACATTTGCTGCAATTCATCGACGTCTTGGAGAAACGGTGAATCTTCGTCCTCGAACGGAGGCGGCGAGAGGCTTAATGTGAGTACACCTGATTTTGAGGACGCTGTGGTCGAGCGAGTTACTGTCGAACCTTCAACCAGCATACGTGCTAAGAACGTAAGTCCATTTGGAGGGTATTGAGGGAGTACAACCTACATGCATACCACCTTCGGAATGTGCAGGCAATAGGACCACAGGATTTTGTACCTCGTATGAACTTTGTACAGTGGTTTCTACATCAGACTGTTCACGATGCTGCCTTTCCTACACGCGTGTTATTCCCAGATGAGGCCTATTTAATGCGTGATGGATACTACAATAGTAGGAACAGTCACATCTGGGATTACACTAAACTTTAAGCCGTGTGTCCCGAGGCTGAAGATTTTCAGGCTCGTAAAAGATCCTTAAGCCTGAATGAAAAGGCCTCTAAGCAAAATTTACCGAATTTTCCCTTCCTAATACTACCTTGGTTTCCTAGATGTCAGTATGAGGCGGAACGCTGACCACGGACCACTCAAATGACATCTATACGAAAACAAGTGTAACTAAATTAGTATCGTTCAAATTCTTCCCTGTAGGGGGAGAGCGCCTAAATCTCTGTTAAGGAAAACATGGGCTTACAAGATTACAAGAAGATATCATTTTCCCAATTGTAAGCTATGTGACATCCTAAATATTTAAAATTCTGTACTTGTTCGATAATTTCATCGTCCAAAACTATTTTCGATCGAACTGCATATTTTCCCCGAAAGGCCATTGTTTTTGTTTTCTAATAAATAATATTAGCCTTTATAACTAGGTTTTAAGTTTTATTAAACTTAAAAAAAATACTAGCCATTTAATGCTTACTTTTATTTAACAAGCAAACAAACCAGATTAACCAGAAATAATATCGCTAACACACTTGGACATGGCTTCTATCAGTTATCTTAACTTTAATTCTATAATCTTCATTATAGATAAAAGGGAGGGAAAGAATAATTTGGATGTGACCAATGTCCAAAAAACGTATTACATAAGGATGATTCATTTGCGAGTTTTTCAATTTAACACAAATAAGTTTAGAATAATACGTGTTTATAAACGAACTAAGCGTAAATACGAGTAATTTGAGTCTTCTGTAATTTCACAATAAACTACCATCATCAACAACAATCACGGATTAAGCCCACGTGATCTCATAGATTCTCATTCAAAAAGTTGAATCCATATCTTTTTCGGTCTACCGACATTCCTGTCTCCTTTTGGTTTGTAATTAAGTATAATTTTTGGAATGCGATCATCTTTTATTCTTTGAACATGTTCTTTCCAGTTTTTTGTAGATTATTTTATTTTATCTAAAAGTTTAAAAATATTTAGTTCATTTCTAATATCTTCACTTCTTCTTTTATCTAGAAGTTTGCAGCCAGCCACACTTCTCAGAAATCTCATTTCAGCTGCTTCTATGATTTTCTCTTCTCTTTTAATTAAAACTCAAAATTCACTACCATACAATAGTAAGGGGACTGCCACTGCTTTATAAAATTTTAGTTTTGTTTCCTTTCTTGTTTTTAAATATTCTTTTAATTGTGCCATAATAAACTAACTGTGTTAATTCTGTGAAAAGTTAATTAATTTTACTTATCATACAAATAATAAATTAGCGAAGAACTGGTGCCCACCTAAGTATAATCGTTTAAATTCATATAAACATTAATTTAGCCTGGAAAAATGTAGCATTAATGTCCTATTTTCTGCACATTTGACATTTAATTTATTGTTTCGTTTAAGTACTCATTAGTGTAGATAGGGCCTAAATTATTTAATAAGTTCCTTAAAAATATTTACCCATCAATAGGAACCTCAAACTCGATGCTATTCTTTTTGCAGACGATTTAGCTCTTCTGGCACTTTCCGAAAATGATTTGCAACGATCAATTTATAATTTACAAAAAATAGGTGCCAAATTTAATATGGAAATATCAATTAACAAAACTAAAATTATGGCATTTCATGGGAAGGACCCCATACAAAGTAAAATCTGTCTCCAGAATAAAATTTTAGAGAGATCTAATCAATTTAAATATCTTGGATATTATCTCTCTATCTGGGATGAAAAGGATATCCCTGAAAAATTACTAGTTATAATAAAAGTTTAGGAATTATTAATCAAGTTATGAAACCATCCCTTGTACAAAAAAACACCAGATTACGTTTATATAACACTTTGGCTAGACCAGTGTTGACCTATGGTAGTGAAGCATGGACACTAAAAAAACAACATGAAAGCAGAATAACGGCTTGTGAAATGAGATTCATGCGCAGAACAGCGGGTTACACCAGATGGGATCGGAAAAGGAACACCGATATCTTAAAAGAATTGAAGACTACGCCAATTTTGGAATATATTAAACAGTACCAACTAAATTGTAAACACCATCTTGAAAGAATGAGTTCAAATCGGATCCCCAAAGCTGTTTATAATTATATACCAAGAGGACGAAGATCACTGGGCCGTCCTATGAAACGCTGGAGGGAAAATTTTCTATAGGATCGGTTCTCTATGATCGTAACAGGCCTTGGCCGCACCCCAGGCCAACGCAAATGGAAGAGAGTGATGCCAGGCCTAGTTTCTTCTGCCAACGCTTGGAGGCGCTTCAGTCGCTATGTCGAAAAGCAAATTCGTCTACAGTGACAGGGCAGCCAACAGACTCCCTGAATTAAATATTTTTTTTTATTATTTGAAATGAGCTGACCTACTCTTAATTTAAGTAGAAATATTATGTTGATAAAACGTTTGTTTAAACTATTCCATGTAATATTAGCTTTGAATAATTTTTATACCTAGTTTCTTTTATTTATATCATAATAAACTTATATTTTATTCTATTATGTTCGCTGCGTATTTTAAACTGTAGGCGCATCGTGCATCAATTTTTGTTTGTTTAATTAGAAGGAATTAATTTTCTGTTAAAAGAATATTTTCTAGTAAGTATTATTAATACGTAAATACATTAAAATAAATATTAAAATATATGAATTGGCTCATGTTTCCATTAGGTCACGGAATTTTTAAAATTCCTTAAATTACTTTTACGGAATTATTAGGTTATGGTTTTCTTTTTATTTACATTTCCTACTTTTATAAAAAAATTCTAATGCTTGTTAAAATTCTTAATATTTTTCCTGCGTATAATACAAGATTCTTATGCGACTGTTCCATTACTTACGTGATCTAGTAGAAAATCTTCCTATGTATGATTGTTAGCCTATATAGTGCATACAGAAATTTTAGGGGGCAAACATGATTTTGTATAATGTTAGAAATAATACGATTTTAAGTAACTTATTTTTTTTAGTGATAGGTACATTGATGCCATATCTTTGACGTAATTATATTGAATTATTATTCTTCATCTAGCCACCTGTCATTGTTCTGGGATCAAGTTTTGGATAAGATTCTCTATCTATCTTGGTTATTCCATGTCTACTCTTCCATAATTTCCATCCATTGAATTACCCTTTTCTAGACATTCTCCTTAACTTGTTCTTCAGACCTTGTCTATATCTTGGTCAACCTCTGAAAGACGGTGTTAATAGAGCGAGTAAAGTTACATAAGACATAGCAAGCCATAATAGATAACTGTCTGCTATCGAAGGATAACCATATATTGAATTTATATATATATATATATATATATATATATATATATATTGTAACTTGAACCCCAGAATGTGTACTTGAGACTGAAAACATATTACATTAATTAAAACTTAAAAAAAAACAATGAAGGAATATTTAATTATAAGTACGGTACTTGTTTTATAATTTTTTTATTTCAGCAAAAGAACTGATATTTTTAGATAGGAGAATGTTTATTTTCTACCAGTTCTTTTATAGCTTATTTTATGGTTGTTCTGTTGAAATAATACGTAGGATTTCTGTATTTTTTCATGTTCATATAACTGTAGTATGTTTATAAAGATTCAAAAACTATGTAGTGTCCATTACAGTACGTACTTTGTATAACTTTTTTTTTCTTTCTATTCAGATCTGCAAATGTCCAGTAATGCTGCTCTTAACCTCCATCTGGAAAGGGGTCATTGATAACTGAATTCACCACCAATACAGTGAAATGAATGGTTTATTGTGATTTAATGCATTGTTTGATTGAGATGATCATATGTTAAGAACAGTAAGATACCTGTAATTTTTAATTACCTTTTTTGTAAGGGACCAAATTTTGTTGGTAAAATATGTAGGGAAAGAAATTAAAAAATCTCAATGCATTAATTCTTCATAATTACTTAAATTCTCTTATTGTATTATTATTATTTTGTTCATATGTCTAAAATAAATAAATGATTATTAAATGATATCTCTATTTTTATTTGAACCTTTCCTTGATAATCAGGGTCATCCTTTCTTTAATTCTAAGAAAATGTAATGCAAAAAATAATGTTAGTTCTAAGAAAATTTTGAACAAAAAAAACAGTTTAAATGAATACTTTAAAAGAATTAATTTAATTATAAAATATTTTTCCAGTTTTCTAAACTAATCAACTATTTTTCTGATGTTAGGAATATATTCCATGTATTGAATAAAGAGTAAGTTGAGGGTCTTGGAAATTGAGATGAAGTTCTGAATTGATATATTCATAACACTGTGAGGTTTTATTTAATAATTACTCAAATTTTACAGCTTGCCTCATACTTTTGTAAAACAGAGGACCAGTTTCGAAAGAAGTTTCCCTTTCGAAACTAGTTCTGAGTTTTTCAATAATATGAGGTGAGCTGTAAAATCTGATTGATTAATATTATTCCAGGCATTATTTCAAATGTGGTATTACAAACGCCTAAAATGACGACTGAGCCACCGGGGTCAACATTGATTAGTTATACTTTTATCGATAGATGGCGCAAATTGTTTTGCCGATAATACAGTAAGCTGTAATCGGTTAGTGTTTTCTGCCAACGCTTGAGGTCTCTGGAGTCTAGGCATCACTGAATAACATTGGCGCTGGTCATCTCTATAGTGGGTTATCTCTGGTCTAGGCATCACTGAATAACATTGGGGTTATCTCTGATTGGCGCTGGTCATCTCTATAGTGGGTTATCTCTGTGTGGTATCGTTCTCTAGGATTCTCAATCATAGAGAACGAGTTCACAATGATTATTGGTACTCATTTTTTTGGCTTATCGCTGATTTCAATGTTTTAATTCAACTTCCTAGACTTTTCTATTGTACATAATATACTTTATTTGTAATATTATTCATGCGGAAGGTATTTTAAGCAAAACACTACAATATATATTTCCCGTGTAAATATAGTGTATAACGGAGTATAACACACAAGAATAAAGTCAAAGTTGGTTTCTGAATGCATTATTTGGAGCTCAGTACTTATGTCAAATTTTGTGAAGTTCGTTATATTCGTGTTAATTTTGCAGCTATATAAGGGTGGTGATCGCGTAATGTGAAATAAAGAAGATAAAATACTTTCTACAACAGTGAATTATGGAAAAGGTGGAAGAACCATCGTGTTCAAGTATTAATTCAACAGGGAAAAATATATTATTTTTCCGTTTACAAATGGAAGGCAAATATAAACAAATTGTAGAAAGCATTAGGTAGGTTAGAAAATATTTAATATATCTTTAGTAACGTGAAGCATTTTTATTTTGACGTGCAAATTATACTTTTTAAACTAGTTAGACCACACGTACCATTTTGTAGGTAATTTACTTATAATTATCTTTGAAGTCTTTATAAAATGTTGTTTCCACATTAACACTCATACACATTTTAGACTGATATTAAAGGTAAAAAAAGTCAGAATTAATTTAAATAAAAAATCAGTGTTCAGCTTCAGAATAGGCCACTCTATGAATTTCCATACAAATTCATGACATTCTAGCACTACTGGTACATCATTTTTCCATTTTGAATAATATTTCATAATATTTTAAACTTTTTCATCAATTATTAAAACATATTTTACAATTATTAAACATTTATCTATGTATGAAACTTGTGTTACCTCTCAATGGCTTTTTTCAGAGTTCTACACAATTGCAGTGTGCATGCATGAATGCTTACTGTAACTTCCACCAAATGGCAGGACATATCTGTGAAATCGATCGATGTGACCAAGAATAGCAATTAATTCCAAAACATTTAAGAAGGAATTGAGGATAAGGTGTATAAACCGTTGGGTCATTCCACTGTCACTCACATTACAATTTGACTATTTTCCCACATTAAATTTTACTATAAATCTATAGTCCTAAGTAAATTTAAAACATCAATAAAATATGTTTATTCTTCATTAAATTCTCTACATTTTGATATATTTTCTTTGAATTTTGAATTACAATAAATGGACAAAAAAATTAAAATGTACATGTCACTCACATTACAGGAAAAAGACATGATAAATTTCACTATACAGAAAAATGTAGTTCCCTGCTCTTGTAAAAGTTCTGGAAAAAAATTTTTTTGGCTGTACATTAATGAGACACACAGGTTATTACAGCAAAAGTTTTAATTTATTGTGGTAAATCTGAAATGAATAAACACAAATTTTATCTGTCACTCACATTACAGTATTTTGTCACTCACATTACACAATCAACAACATGACAAAATGGTTGATAATTGTGATTGATTTACAATTATTTATCATGAAATAAATGTAATACAAATCAGTACATAACATGTGTATATATATATAAAACAGATGATAGTAGATATAAATAAATTTGAGCAGCATTTATTTCCATTTTAAATTTATAATAAATTCTGTTACTCCCTTACTCCAACTCGGGATCTTTATTAACGAACACTGCATCTCCCTTGTTGACAGTAAATCAGGATTTACATTCTCCCACCTTTTTAAAAAATGCACCTTTGCTTCACAGTCAGCATCGATTGAAAACTGACAAATTGCAGCATAATGCGGTATTGAGCGTTTTCCTTGCAGCTCCACTTTCACACATTTCGCAATTATGACATCCTGTGTAAAGGTCTCTCTTTAGAATTACTTCTAAGTTATTCAACATGCTATGCTTTGATACAAAATAAGTTTCCAATTCATTTTTGAGAGACATGGCATGGATTTTCGAGATTTCACCAATGATGGGTGCTACCTGAAAAACTTTATCCAGCTTCATTTTCTGATTTCTTTTTTCTCTATCTACAGAATTATATTCACAGACGATACATTTCTGGTTACTTCAGAAAAATGTATGCACTGAAAACTTCAGACTTTCTTGATAAGACATGTGTTCTAACTTGCCTCTTCACAGCCTCACCAGTGCCTGTACACAGGATCTTTGCCATGTGAAGTGGCAAAATAGTTCAATTTTTTCACCTGTAGTTTATGCTTTTGTTTCAGTACCTTCAGACTAGCTGCAATATATCCGTTTTTAAATTGTGAACTTATTCCACCTGACCAAATACTGACTTCATTTATTTCAGTTGGAATTTCTTCAAGTAGCCTGTCTGTATATGCAATCATAGTGTGTTTTGTATGATATAGGTTATCAGACATTATGACTATGGGATGGTGTTCTCCAGAATACCAGGCAGCTGCAGTAAATAAACTGACTTGAGGTTGAACCCAATGAAAACTTTGTATTTCATCTTGTGCAGAACAAGTAAAATTTTCAGACAAGTCCACCTGTATGACTTCAATATTTGGTTTGAAGTTGGAAGATGTAGCCATTAACCTTTCTTCATTATAGAATTTATGTTTCAAGAAAAATGGTAACAGGGAAAGTATATATTTTGCCAAATCGGCTGCACTACCTTCCTCCTGAACCCTGTCTGAACGCCCTTCTTTTCTCCGTACATCCCATGAACAATTCAATGTGGAGACCATATTATTAAAGACTTTCTCCTGCAAGTGATAGTGCAACCTGTCCCTGCAATCAGCATTTCATGACCCAGCAATCTTCTTTTGCTGACAAGCATACAATTTCAACCAGATGACATGATGAGTGAGCAGAACATGCTGGAACTATGTTGTGCAAAGAATTCACAGCCAAAATCTAATTCTCAGATGCCTAAATCTAGCAACATGTTTTTTTCTTTTTTCTTCTTCTTCAATTGAGATCTTGACTTTCTTCTTATGATTCTTCAATTTTTCTTTCTTCTTTTCTCTATATTTCCTTACACTGATTGTATGCTGTTCTTTATACTCATCATAATTAGCTTCCTCCTCAAGCTTCTGCCTCATTTTTCTCATTCTCTCAGCAGAGGTTGATGGAATTTTGGCAATCATAGAATGAAAACAATGTCCAATAATGTCAAATTTTATTTCATTGCCAAAAACAAGTCAGGAAATTTTCTTCTCCTGAAATGTGTAAAAACCCCATATTGTAAGTTTTTCATTGTCACTCACATTACCTTAATATAATTTGATATATCACATTAAATAAAATTCATGGGAAGTTGTTAACTTCACCCAATAACATTCTTTACCTCTCTTTAATGATACCAGATTTTTAATAAAAATGAACAACATTTATTGCTTTTTAATTAATAAAATAGCATATTTTGTCACTCACATTACACGTTAATATGCAAATTCTAAATTTAATATTACTCTGTCCAATCACCATCTATATAAGTGCTTTTTATTGTATTTCATACATCAAAGTATGAGAAAGGAAATTACAAACTCCCAATATATTATGTTGCTGTAAAATTAAAAAAACTTACCTTGAAGTTATTGAAAATAGGGTAATAACATCTGCATGAAACGCCGCTATCTTCTTCGAGCGAGAACAACAAAGAAATAGGTTTCCCACATAAATGCTATTGTGAAACAGGAAGTCCAAAGAGTAGACAACCTTACAATAAAAAAATAAACACAAATATACAATGTTAAAAAATTGACCAAAATGTCCCTTTTCTCATGGAATGACCCCATTGCACGTGAATTCTTCTAAGTTCTATAGAATTGCAGTGCGCATGCGCGAGTTGCAGGAGTTGCTGTAATGGTTAATGTAGCTTCTGGTAGATGGCTCTGAAGTCGGCATTACCAACTTTGGGAATAAATTCCCAAACGCTAGAAAAAATGGACGTAAACTAACTTTCCATTTCCTAACCTAACGAACAGTTTACATGCATATTATTTATTTCCAAACGCAAAAAAAAAATGGATGTAAACAAACTTCCCATTTTCTAACCTAACAAAACAATTTACATGCATATTATTTAACAGTCCACCACTGTGGTCTCGAGGTAGCGTGCTGCCTTGTCACGCAGCAGGCCCGGGTTCGATCCCCGGTCGGGGCAGTTTTTCTGGGTGAGGTTTTTATCGGGGTTTTTCCTCACCTGTAAGACAAATGTCAGGAAAACTTTAAGGCCCAAACGGTCCCCGAAATCATATGGCCATCATCCTTATCATATTCATCCTTACCATTATCATTATCATCATCATCCTTCACCAGTGTGGAAAGCAATGGGAAGCTACCACACCTACACAATTCCCTAGTAAAGCTGCAAGCATAGCATGAAAATGCTATGATTGCAGTGAAGGACCTGCCTTCGGGCAGAATTACTATGGATGGATTATTTAACAAACTATAAACTAATTTTACGTACACTAACACTAAATATAGTTTAGAATTATTTTCAAATGTTGGTAACTGCGATGTGAGAGTCGCCTAGCGGATGTTACATGAAGCATTTCTGCGCCTGTAGAACTCGATGTACAATAGATGCGTAATTTAGAAATATTTAAAAATCATAAGAAATGTTTATAAAATGGTTCCAAAATGTTTAAAATAGTACCAAACGTTATTATAAATGGTTGAAAAGTGTTTGGTGAATCAGTGGCATAAAAATATTAGATGGAAAATTGTGTGCAACGGATTATACACCACAGCTGAAATTGACTCCATTTTGTTAGGTTTTGATGGGATAAGTTATTGTATACCTTATTGGTTTATAATTCATTAAATAGTATCCATGTAATTTATTTTATTAGGTTGGAAGGGGGAAGTTGTACATCCATTTCTTATAAACATGTTTGGGAATTTATTGTGAAGGTTGTCATACTGATTTCACAGATATGTCCTGTCATCTAGTGGACGTTTCATTAAGTATTTGTGCATGTGTACTGCAATTCTATAGAACTTGGAAAAAATTAATTGAATAAGTGAACGGCAAATTCTAAAGTTTTTCCAAACTCTGTGAGCAGTTATTTTTTATATATATTTTAAAGACAATGTTAAAATATCTTTCATTCTCAAAACGCTGCAGATTCTATGCCACGGTTTCACCTACATAAATTCAAATAAAAGAGCGGAAAAACACACAATTTATTGTTGCACTATATTATTAATTGCTCGAGAGAAATATATATGTTCATTTTCATTAAAAAAATGTGAGAAATGCCTTAGGCTCAAGTTGAGAATATTTCAACCTAAGATTTTCCATACTACATTCTTGTAATACTCTACTTTCTTTTTCCATCTTTACTAACATTTTGTACTATTTTAAACGTTTTGCAACAATACTTATAACTTTATACAATTATTAATTTTTTACTACATATGTAATTTGTTGCATTTATCTCAAATTACTTTTTCAAAGTCTTGAACTCGTGACTTTGTACGACAGTGATATTGCAGAGTTAAATATGGGGAACAAACATCAAAATTCAAACAACTTAGAACTGGTGTCCCTCAAGGTGCTGTCCTGAGCAGTACTTTACGATATTCAATCTCTTTCTCGACGTCATATGTTATAAAAAAACATAAGAGGAGTCAATGCTCTTATGTACACAGATGATCTTGTCATCTGGACATCTGTAAAAAAATCCTCAAATAGATCTGCACTTACAAATAGAATCAATGAGGACAATGCGCAGAAGAAAATGCAATGACAATAAATCTTAATAAAACAACTTGCCAAGTATTTTCACAGTGTCATCAAGCCCGAAAATTGAATCTCTTACTGAACAATCAACCAATTTCACAGTCTCATGATACTAAATACCTGGTGTAATTTTTTGATAACAAACTAACGTGGAAAAATCAAATAAACAATATAATCACAAACACATCCTTGTACTTAAGCATCTAGCTGGAAGCACTAGGGGTAGTATGATTTCAACCTTGAATATTACCTATAAAATATGCATTGAGCCAATGATGCTTTACTGTTGTGAACCATTCATTACAGCTTCTTCTCAGTAGTTTAAGAAACTACAAAAACTACAAAATCAAATCCTTTGGCTCATTACAGGCACAATCAACCCCAATAGATGCGATGCTGCTTTTTACATAGAAACTAGATGTTAAAACACGAATTGAGATGACATCCATGAACTTACATGATAAATTAATCATACTCCCAGATGGTAATTACTCGTCCAATTATTAATGATGATAGAAAATGCAACAAGGCTTTCTGCAACATGTTATACAGCTACAAAATAAATTTCATATACAAAATAATCCAAAAAAAAACTACCCCTATAAGATAATCCTCTAAATCTGTACATTCATACACACAGTTTCAATCTATTAGATGAAGGAGATTGATAAAAGCAAACACTAACCCTAAAATACTTAGATTATGTGCTTTGGAAACAATAGAAACAATATACCCCTGTTCTAAATGGTTACACATATGTACAGATGGCTCTAAGCTCAATCTCTATGTTCCTGTGGGAGCTGGAATCCATTGTTCACTTTTCTCTCTATACACCCCACTTGGACCAAATAAAACTGTTTTGATAGGAGAAAAAGATCGGAAAGGCAAGAGCACAGTTCAACACCACATATCATATGCCGGCAAGAAATCACATTACAATATTGTCATTCTGTGATGATTCCAAAGCCTGCCATACAAGCAATAAAAATAATTCAAATCAGTTCAAACGAAAAGAAGGAGATCCAAGAAACTACTCACTGACCTTTATAAAAATGTAAGACAGTGGTATTACAATGGGTACCATCTCACTGTGGAGTCAATGGGAATGAAGTAGCCGATATGCTGGCAAAACAAGGAGCAATATATTTACATTAATATTGGGAAGTAAACATTATGAGGTTATATCATTATAGTGACTGGAGAACATATTTTTAATGACTCACCTCATATAATTTCAAATTTCTTTGATACCGGCGGTTTCAGACAATGTCTTGTCCCTCTTCAGTGATGGAACCATGACTGAAATTTGAAATTATTTGAGTAATTAAAAATATGTTCTCCACTCACTATTAATGATGTCGCGTATCATTCCTCCACTCTGTGCCTAACTATTTGTGGCGAATGAACCACCTTCATTGCTACTGCTACCTTCCGGGATCGTTGGGTTATGACTATGCTGTACTTAGTAACGTGTTCCTGATATCTAAAGAAGTTATTAATGAGAAAACAGCCTGCCTCGGGCCCATAGAAGGCGGCTAACAATTCATCTTTCTTTTCCAGTTGAATGTGGATATAAATGTAAGTACTGATTATAAATTGCCTAGAATGAAATAACTTCGTTACAGGATAGAGAACAATGATAATCTTAAATAACAACAAGGGGCGTAATATAAAAGTTACGCTTTTAATGAAAAAACAAGTGTTGATTGTAAAAAAAAAATGAATAACAAAAGATTGATCTTTGATCAATCGATCAGACATAGATAATAACAAAGTAAAGCTGAATAAATAACATACCATACAAACTGTCACACTCATACATGTCCAAACTCCATTGGAATTCCTTTTTCCATGCTTGATTGGACTAACTCAAATCCGACCATTCCTCGGTCACAATCCACTTGTTTATTTTATAAATCACCATGTTAACTTTGCCGATGCATGGTATACTTAAGTTGGATTCGGATACTGAATCCACTTCTATACAACATAACGCCACTTGCTAGGCCGATCGAATGCTAAGGTTCATTGAGATTATCAAGCATATAAAGGTTCGCGGGTAGAGGGGATGTGCGCTATAAAGATGCACGGAGGAAAAGGGTGAAAGGGAAGGGGTAGCCACACGGAACAAGGGACATTGGCAGGCTTCATAAATGTTCCGGAGGAGCACAAAGATGAATAACTGAACCGCAAAAGGGTACTTTCGGTTCAATGAGGAGCAATATGTTTACAACAACCTAATTCAAACACATCTTATCGCTCAGCAATCATTTATATCAAACAAATGGTAAAAAACACATTCTCAACCAATCTTTAGATCTGAATTCAAGAAAAACAATGGAAAAACACTATCCATACTACACCAGATGCACCTTGAAAAGAAGCATATTTTTTGACTAAACACAGGACGTGATTGTCTTGCAGCTCATCTTCATCGAATTGGAATTTACAGAAGTCCTCATTGCTCATTGTGCTCCATGAACACTAACATGGATAGAAATCACCTACTACAGTGTCAAGCACTTCACTATGTTACGCTGAAGGATAGATACCAGGAAGCAAGAGCCAAACTTTCTGTTTTGCTATCATGTTTTATTGTTTTAATTTATTGTTTGGGAAAGGATGTGGATGACCTCATACTCGAAACAGGGAAAACAAAAAAAAAGTGAATTTTTTTAATATCTTGGGTCAATAATTACAAGTTTAGGTACCTGTGAGAGAGATGTACAGACTAAAATTGCAATGGCAAAAATGCAACTAAAACATTACATGGAATAATTTGGAACAAAAATATCACAAAGGAAAAACTAAAATGAAAATTTATAAGAGCATAATACAGAATATTTTGTCATATGGAAGTGAAACTTGGCCTTTGATGGAAGTACAAAAATAAAATTAGAACAGTTAAATTTGATTATTTTAGAAGAAGCCTCCAAAAAACAAGACAGGATAAAATAAGAAATAAATTCCTTTGGAGAGAAATGAATGTCACCACATCGGTTGTTAAGAGGAATGAAAATTAAACGCTTAAATGGTATGGCCATGTACAAAGAATGGAAAATGAAAGATGGCCAAAAAAATATATACCAATGGTCACCTCCTGAAAGAAATAAACGTGACAGACCAAGATGGAAATTGAAAACCTATGTCAGAACTATAATGGATGATAGGAATTTGGAAGAGGGAGATTGGAATGATAGAGATAAATGGAAACTGAAGACGGCAAACACATCAATGGGGGAAGAAGAAAGAATTTATTGTTATGTTATTTATTTGAATGCCATAGTGTAGTGATTAAGGCACTGCGCTACAAGCCGGAAGGTCGAGGGTTCGAGTCCCTGTGGGGTCAGGATTTTTAAACTGACCCAAACCTTCTTGCGGGACTATGGCCCTGGGGTCGACTCAGCCTCTAATGGAAATTAGTACCATACTCTTGTTCTGGGGGTAAAGGCGGCCATCAAGCAGGGCTGACAACCCGGCTGACATCAAGTGCCGAATGTCTAAAAAAAAGTTAGTCTTAACCTCCCACTACCCCAAGAGCCTCCTTGAGGCCTGTAGTGGGATCACTGTACTTATAATTATGGGCAATGACTTCTATCAAGTCCTGCTGCATTTGTATAAAATTTTTCCAAGTTCTACAGAATCATAATGCGCATTCACAATTGCTTAAAGGAACTACTGCTAGATGGCAGAGATATCTGTGAAATTAGAATGACCAACATTTGAAAATATATTTTAAGAAATGGATGTTCACTTGCTTCATTTTGTTAGGTTCCGATGGGACAAGTTAGTATACATCAGATTACTTTACACTTCATTAAATAATAATGCAATATATATTATTTTGTTAGGTTAGGAAGGGGGAAATTGGTGTACATCCATTTCTTGTAAACACATTTGGGAATTTATTGCAAAGGTTGGTTATACTGATTTTACACATGTCCACCATCTAGCAGAAGTTTCTTTAAGCGTTCGTGCATGTGCACTATGATTCTGTAGAGATTTAAAAAAAAATCATTGGTCAAGGTATTCTAAACTTTTTCTGGCTCAATTGCACTTCTACTAGCGCTTGATTTTTCAGTTATAATGTTGTAAAACTATAGCTCTTCTTCTGTATTTACTAACATTATTTAATATTTTAAACTTTTTCAAACAATTTTTATAACATTAGTAGACAGTTTTGAAGTATTTATTTAAATATGCAAATCACAATATTATGACACAGTTAGACAATATTGTGATGCTAACTGCTATTTTCTCCACAGAGTATATTACTTAGTCTATGATTTTTCTATTGCTGTTTTGGGTTATCACTGGTTGGATCAGCATTAGGGAGTGATAAGTAAGTGTACAACCCATTTTTAATAAACATTTGGTAATTTTAATATTATTAATATATTTTTTTAACATAGATTTGGGGATTTATTGCAAATATTGGTCATTTAAATTTCATAGCGACGGATAGTAATTGAGGATGATAATCGATATGTGGTTCGATTGTGGGTTATCGCTGGCTCTATATAAACTCTGGCGCATGTGCACTGTTGTTCTATAGGACTGAAAATATTTCATGAAAGTTTAAGTGCAGTTTTTTCCTTTTTTCAATGCCTTAAAATAAAGTGACGAATTGAACTGAATGTAACCTAAAATCAACATATTTGCAATGCAAAATATGTATCAGTCAGTCATTGCTCAAACAGAGTAGCCAACTTATCACAAAAAACATGCTAACAAAGAAGTGAGTGCTAAGCTAATCTAGTGCATACTAACTTGCCCACTAATGTAGGTGGACTCCTGGGATCACTGTGGTTTTGAGGTAGGGTGCTGGCCTTGTCATGCAGTGGACCCAGGTTCAATTCGCGGTCAGGACAAATTTCCTGGGTGAGGTTTTTCGGGGTTTTTCCTCACCTGTAAGACAAATGCCCAAACGGCCCCTGAACATCATCTGGCCATCATTATCATCAATATCATATTCACCTCATTAGATTAAGTTAAGGATTAAGGCCTTTCCTGGTGCATCATTACCCATCGTCATCACCCATCATATCATTGGAGCAGCGTAACCCTGCTTCCAGGTGCCCCAACCTCAGAAGTGGGTTACAATATGCCAATGCCAAGAGATAATATGAGAAATGTCGAAATGACAAACTGGTGGCATTAAAAAAAATCCCGTTATATATAAATAAACATATTGACAATTGGCTCTAATGGGAATGTATGTTATCACGGCCAACGTGATGCTAGCAGCCACTGTTTTCTGATTGAATATTTACAGGTGGTATAGAACCACCGAAATGTATAATAATTGTAAAATATGTTTTAAGAATTGTTGCAATATGTTTAAAATGCTATGAAATGTTAGTAAAAATGGAAAAAAGTACTTAGTGTTAACAATGTCATAAGAATGTTGTATATGGAATGCATAGAGTAAATTATTCATAAGTCCAACCTAAGTTAGTTAGTTAGCTTTTAGGTTCATTACATTTAAAAGTGTCTAAATACATAAAAAAAAAGATAATCGAAACGATGATAATAATTGATATGTCGTTCGATGGTTGGTTATTGCTGGCTCTATAAACTCTGGAGCATGCACACTGTTGTTCTATAGGACTTCGAAAATATATCAAGTAAGTTAAAGTAAACTTTTCCGTTCAGTTCATTTAAAATGCAGTGATTTGTTTCGTATAATGTATATTAACACTACCTTTTGGATATTTTTTTATATTACATTGTACATATTATACATAGAGGGCAGTGGTTTTACTTCCCACATGTAGTTTGTAATATTACAGTATAGTTATTTTATTACCGTATAGTTATTTTATTACCGTATAGTTATTTTATTACCGTATAGTTATTTTATTACCGTATAGTTATTTTATTACCGTATAGTTATTTTATTACCGTATAGTTATTTTATTACCGTATAGTTATTTAGGTTGGCAACCATGAAATGTAGGAAGTTGAATTTTCAATCATGGTTGCCATTGCTGTAAATATGACAAGACACACTATCGCGCAAAAAAAGTAATTAATTTATTAATGTATGTTTAGTTTGTAATATTAAAATGAAGTAATGGTATCCACCACTGAATGTTTACATTCAGAACACAGCACCTCAACAAGCAGGGAATGACAGTGTACAGTATATAATGAAGGTTACGTGCAAACTCTTTGCACTTCTGTATGCCTGGTCTAAGGCACCATGCCTTGGTGGAGAGCTATGGGATGTACTTGGGACTTTGGGGAAAGAAATTTTCTCATTCAATTTCAGCCAGTATGGGATCATTGCCCATCCAGTATTTTGAGGAATTAGGGTAGGTACAGTCCACCGCTGTGGTCTCGAGGTAGCGTACTGCCTTGTCACACAGTGGGCCCGGGTTCAATCCCCGGTCGGGGCAGTTTTTCTGGATGAGGTTTTTATTGGGGTTTTTCCTCACCTGTAAGACAAATGTCAGGAAAACTTTAAGGCCCAAACGGTCCCTGAAATCATATGGCCATCATCCTTATCATTATCATCCTTACCATTATCATTATCATCCATCACCGGTGTGGAAAGCAACGGGAAGCTACCACACCTACACAATTCCCTAGTAAAGCTGCAAGCATAGCATGAAAATGCTATGATTGAAGTGAAGGACCTGCCTTCGGGCAGAATTACTATGGATGGAGGGTAGGTACAATAAGTAGGGGCTTCAAGTTGAGAAAAAAAACCAGCTATGGGATTTGACATGCTGACCACAAGTCACCCCTATACTAATTGGATGTGAGGTCTGCAGTTGACTGGTAGACCAAAGGGCTTTTTTGCTTATTGCACTGTAGAGTTTATGGACAGGATCCCAGATGTGTCTATGGCAAAATGAAGCTGAACTTTACAGACATCAGTAGCCATAACCAATAGAGAAGTTGTGGTATTGACAATTTAAAGGGACTGTAAATCATTTAAAATGTTTGCTAAATTTATTAATTTAACCATTTCATTATTTCATCAATTACTTAATGTGTTCATGTTTATGAACTAAGAGATAGGAATATTTTCTATAAACATTTTTGTGATTCTTGGAGAATGATTTTAAATTTAATAGATTAATCTGCCTTCTTAGTTTCTTGTATCAGCAATCTTAGACTCTGTATGATACATTATGCTATGGATTTTAATAAACCATGCATTATTTACTAATAATTATTACAGAATACTGTAAAGACAATCAGTATTTCTGCATATATTATAACCTGGAATACAATGCCTAGAAGTTGGGAAAATGTTGTTTAATATTGCATGGTTAGTCAGGTTGTGACTTGGGCAAATTGTCATATTTGATCAAATTGCACTTGTCCCGGCCTGATTAATCTTTGCATTTTCTGCAGATTTGGTGAATTCTATTGAAACACGTTGACAGCATGAAGCTATGAATTTATGAAAATGTGGAACTGGTGCAAAAAATAAAGGTATCCCATTGAGAAATCATCACTTAGGAGATGTTTGTTTTAAGAGAATTTCACGTTGTGTACTTATTTTGTAATGCCGAGTATGAAGTTGCAGTGGAATCAATAAATCTTTGGACTACTGACAATTCAGAATTAAATGGGTCTGTGTTATCATAGGAATGCATTGATGCTTGACCACAGCAATAACTACATGCCCAGCTCTTACCTTCCTACCCAGAAACTCAAATACTTATGCAAATTATTTTTCAATGTTGCACATTCTCCAAAATACATACATGTAGTTTTGGTTCAGGTTTTGATCATAGATAGATCATCGGCTGATTAATGTCTTGACATCATTCAATTT
Organism: Diploptera punctata; assembly: GCA_030220185.1. Classification (NCBI taxonomy): domain Eukaryota; kingdom Metazoa; phylum Arthropoda; class Insecta; order Blattodea; family Blaberidae; genus Diploptera; species Diploptera punctata. The sequence goes on from JASPKZ010002615.1 coordinate 58,191, forward strand.
ATAATAGCCAACTTTGTTGGTCCATCCAATTTCCTGATTGTAGATGTTTCTCCTTCATGTATAAATATATTCCCTGATTCCAGGTTTTTGGTCTTCCTCTGCCTGGTCTTCCCCTAGGTTTCCATTCCAAAACACATTTTGGTAACTGATCCTCTTCCATTCGCTGGACATGTCCATACCATCTTAATTGCCGAGTTTTAATAATAATCTAAAATAGTGTCTTCAATCTTCATTTTCTCCCTTATAAGTAAGTTTCTAATTTTTTGTCTTCTTGAAATTCTTGCTGCCCTCCGTATAAAATCCATTTCCGTTGCCAAAAGTTACTTATTTGTTTTTGTTGTTAATGGTCAAAGTTCTGTTCCATAAGTAATGATGCTTTTAATTAACAATTGTATGATAATTAATTAATTTTATTTTTATTACTTACATTTTTATCCCACAATATTCCATTGAGGCAAGCAATAGCAAATTTTCCTTTATTATTTCCATTTCTTATTTCCTCTTCTTAACTTATATTTTTATTTATTTTAATTCCTAAATATGTGATCTATTTTTATTATCAATTTTAATACATCTGAATGAAGGATAAATTATATTTAAAGAGAAAAATATATGCTCAGACTGTGGTTTGAACCCAGGACCTTTTGCTTTCTATGTGAATGTTTTCACCAATCTTCTCATTTTTGTTGATTTTAAATTAATCTATTCAGGCTATAATCATTTTTCAGTGCTAATTTAATGTTAAATTTGCTGAAAATTTTTTGAAATTTATTGTATTCTAAAGGATAGCATGTAATTTTTATAATTTTTAACAACATTTCTTCATCTGTCTAAAAATACTCTTTTATCAATTCTTGTTTTTTTAATCTATTTATCTTATGAATATTTTTTTCTTAAAAATATTTTTTTTGTTAGGAATATTCCACAATACAGTGTTTCTCCTTCAACCCAAAGTGATTTGTCACCAGAAATTCCTGTCTAAAGCATCTTCTTCCCTCAAATCTCTAGCTTCCATACTTCTCCTCACTCCATCTATTCAACGTTCTCTATGTCTGCCTCTTCCACTTTTTCCATTAGCTTTCCAATCAAGGATCTTCTTTGGTATTCTACGTATCTTCTTCCATTCGTATAAGGTGTCCATACCATTTCAAATGTTTTTCTTCTATTTTTTCTAATATTTTTTTTCAACTTGCATAATTTTCCTTAATGTGCTGTTTCTGACTTTATCTCTTCTTGAAATTCTTGTCAATTGCCTCCAAAAATCCATTTCTACTGCTAACAGTTTGTTGGCTTGTTTTCTACTTAGTGCCCAGGTTTCAGATCCATATAATAAAAATGCTTTGTAATAGAACTTGAAATATAGTTTTCCTTGAATTCTGTATATTATATTTCTATTCCAAAGCATTGAGTTCAACACACCAGTGATTTTTCTTCCATGAATTATTCTTCTTTCAATTTCTGTAGTAGAATTCTCATTTTTATCTAAACTAGATCCTAAATATTTAAAATTTTTAACATTATGTATTCTTCCTGAATTACATTTTAGCTCATCTGTTGTGTCCAATGAAAGATATTCTGTTTTATTATAATTTATCTGTAATCCCCATTAAATTGTATTCTATCTCTAATTCCCTTTACATGTAAGATGCATCATCTAGATCCTGAGCAATCACCACCTAATCATCTGTGAATAGTAAATGGTGGAGGAAATGATTATCTTCTATTTGAATTCCCATATATTTGCAGTGTCTTAACCAATTCTTTGTACAATTTTCAATATATATTTTGAACAATGTTGGTGATAAGCAACATCCTTGTAGATCTTTTGATGTTTGGAATTTTTCTGAAAGTCTGTTTCCCATCTTAATATGGCATTTTTTTCTCTCTGAGTATCATGATCTTCTAATACTAATTTTTTTGTCATTTATAATTGCCTCTTCTAGGGCTTTCCAGAGCAAGATTCTGGGTACATTATCACATGCCTTTAACAAATCATTAAAGATCAAAAACTATTTATTGGTTGCGATTTTCTCTCGGCATTTCTCTAACACCTGTCTCAGTATGAATATATTATCAGTGCATGATTTGCCTGCAGTGAACCCACTTTGTTCTTCTATATCTTCGTATTCTTGTATCTTAATCTATGATGCGAGTGAATATTTTCATAATTGAGTTATTCACACATTCCCTCTATAATTACTGCAGTATATTCTCTCTCCCTTCTTACATATCGAGCTTATGAACCCCAATTTCATTTCTGAGGGTATTGTTCTTTCTGTAAGAATTTTTTTATAAAATTTCATAAGCAATTTTATCACTTTTCGTCCTCCGTATTTTAATAACTCTAGATTAATTCCATCAGGTCCATTGGCTTTCCCATTTTTCGCTTCATGGATACATGCTGCCACTTCATCCTCAGATATTTCCCAATCTATATACTCATGAATAAATTTGCCTTCTTCCATGTATTCCGGCCGTTTCTCATTTAATAATTTTTTGTAATATTGTTCCCATTCTTTTAGTGAAATTAGTTCCATATTTGTTCGGTGTGACACATTTGTTCTCTATTTCTTTAAAGTTGACCAGGCTGCTGTTGATTGATTAAATCCTATTTGGCAGTTTATTTCTGCGCATATTCTGTTCCAGTGGTCATTACTATATGCTTCTTTTCTTTATACCGGTATATATTTTTGATTTCCTCCCTGTTTGAAATGAGCCATTTCTCATAAGCTTTCTTTTTTCTCATCTATTTTCTGTAAAATGTCTGGTGTTATCCATTCATTTATAAAATATCATTCTCTTCTGGTATATTTAATTTTTTTTTTCACTGTATTAACATTTTTTCTGCTAATGGGGACGTTCACATGTCTGTATGTTAAACTGTTAAGATTGTCTGTTTATGTGCAACATGGTTGAAACCTGTCGCTTTAATGAATTATCATTGTGTGTTTATTTCCTGTAAATTCCAAATTCTGTTTTTTTCTTCATATCTGATAAATTTTAAGTCCAAAAATGGTATTTACTGATTATTTTCAACTTCATAGTAAATTTGTTTTATTATGAAAATTCAAAAGTTTTACAGCATCTTCCAAGTGTTTGTGATTGATTGCTGTGGTATCGTCCACATATTTCCATGTAATAATTTGTATTCTTAAATCACAATACTTCAACAATCCCTGTATACAGCTGTATAGAGTTCAAACTGTTATAGAAAAAATCATTGTTGCATGCCAACACGGTCCAATTTTGAATCCCTTTCCTAATATTCCTCTGGGGTGCTGGATTTTTATAAATGTAGATTTAGTTATCACACACATGTAATCGGTGAAAAGTCAAGTTTAATTTTGTGCTAAATTAATACGTGGTTACAATTAAAACAGGATAAAATATTTTAATCAAAGTCCATTCCTAGGACTAGAGGGGCCTCGAAGTGTATTACCTTCGGAACAGGCAGCACGTGGTCCTCAATAACCACATAAGAGTGCCCACCAAACACGCAAGCCTAACACGCACTGCTGCTACCTAATGCACACTGCGGTAGCCGAACACAGACTGAGAGAAAGTGTTGTAGTCATCTATAGACCTGAGCAATACGCAGAAGTTGGCAACATTATTCAACAAAATGCTACCAACACAATTCAGCGATACTGTATTCAGACGCCTACAAGCGGCAGTCAGATGAACTACATCATTAGCATAATAACAGACGGCAGGTGTCTGCTTTTACCGACAGAGAGAGTGACTCTTGTCGCAACAATCATCTATCTGTAAGTTTCAGTGAGTTTTGACAGAATGTAACTATTGAGTTGTACTCATGAAATTTTTTTGAAACAATTTTACAAATCTTCACTGATCCTATTGACTAGATGCAAAAAATGACCATGAAAAATATAGTAATCAATTAAAAAAGTAAGGTTGAATTCATTAACCAGCAAAATTGGATCATTAGGAGTGAAGGTAACCTGAAGCCAAAACTTAAAAATCACTCTAGCAGCCATAATTTTTTAAAATTTTTTGCAATACAGTCAGGAAGATGTGATCATTTAGAATGTGGTTTTATCTGAAAACCAAAATTTAAAAGCAGTTCCCGTGTTTTTCTCACAATGAAACTAGGTGCATACAATATAAGTAACAAAGAAAGATATATTCCATAAAAGAGAGACTATTAATTAGGCCTACTGAGGAATTTACTTAGTTTACGCAGTTCCTTGGTGACAGACTGTTTTAATTGAAGAAGTATTTTAGTAAGATCTTCATTATTCCCCTCGTTGTGGCGACAATTTTGAAGAAGTAATTCTTTTCCCATATTGTGGCAATGTTTTGAAACAGCTAACTCTCTTCATGCCTGATGTTGTAGTAACATTTTGAAGGATTAGTGTCCCAAAAAGAATTACTGGTTCAGGTTGGGTTTAATTTTCGGTAGAGCTGGATTCTCTTCTCAAGGTCGAAATTGGGACACAGGTTAGGAAAACACTTTAAAAATCACTAATAACTGATTCTTGTAGAAATAGTTGTAAATTTATTTACTATTTAATTTCCCAGCAGATCAAGTAAATATAGGTGGTATTGTATTCACGTAGACTTTCACGGCCGGAGTTGCTATGATGATCTTGAAGAAGATTTCCGGACTGTAGGCCATGGTCGTGAGGCTTGTAGTTCCCCGACGTTTTGCCAGAGACTGCCACGACCACGGCCTACAGCCCGAAAATCTTCTTCAAGATCATCATAGGTGGTATTATTCTTCACCGTCAATTAAAATTAAATTCTTTTCTTTTCTTGAATGAACTATTCTTCTTGTATTAAATATCACATTTTATCAGGAGAGCTGTTATTGCTTCTATCCTTGATGAAAGTTATATGCTGACTGACTAGTGTAATTCTTTTCTAATTTTAAAGAACATTATTACATCACATGATTTTATATTTAAATTCTATTGGTTAATGGTCCATTAAATACCAGGTTTAAATTTGATTTGTTAAATCAAAAAGTTAATTGTTTTAACATCCAATCAGAATTTAGTATACTTTTATTTTAAAAATATTAAGTTAAGCAGGTGTTCTTATTACAGTTATAACAGAAAGCTTTATATTTCAGACAACAATGACTTAAGACACAATTTTAAAAGCATTATTTAGAAAGACTGTTATATAATACAATTTCTTTAATTGTTACTGAGACATTTTTATTCAACAATGAACAACAATTAATTATTTAGATGTTTTTCTTTATTTAAGTTATATTTAAATATTAAAAGAATTTTAAAGTATAAAATTATTAACTTAAACTTTCATATTTATTATGATATTAAAATCCTGCTATATAATTGAATGTTTGTAAATAAAAAAAATGTGAAAAAACAACTGTGAAATCTTATACATAAAAATGAGCATAAGTTTGTCTCTTCTTTATGGACTAAAAAACTACCTGACCAATTTGAATGGGGTTTTTACCATCATTTAGAGAATTTTTTTGGGACTATTAACATATTTAACATGTTACCATATGTACTATAGGGCTGGAGCTAAAAGAAAAATGTCTGTTGATGCACTAAAAGAGTCACTTTTTGGGTGCTTAAATGGCTTATGCTGCCTAAACTGTAACAATTGTATAAAATGAATGTACATAGAATTGAATATATAAAAAAATTCTAAAAAAGTTCACGAAAGCATGTCTATCTTTTATGGATAACTCACAATAACTGTTTTTGTCTTTCAGCTTATTGATGCCAGGAATAAGTAGATTCCTAGGCAATGGAGGGTACACAGCACAGGGTATCTAAAAATAATTATGATACAAATTTATAATTTTCTATTTGCTTATTCAACTAAATGTAAAAACAAATTTCATTTATATAGGCATAGCAGCACATGCCCGGTATTAGCTAGTAACAAATAATTAATTTAAAGCAGCTAGAAGACATGGTGGCATGTGGCCATATTTAAAAACCTAGGGGATTGTTAAGGATATGATGCATTACCATGATTTAAAAAAATAACTGAAAAAACTGAAAATGGATACATTACTATTGTAGAATGTAATTAGCCAACATATATATATATATATATATATATATATATATATATATAATGGGGGAACTTAGGAAACTTGACCGGCCTCTTTCTCATAGTAGGGGTATTCTGGATGCATGGTGTTTCTACCACTGTATGCCCTTGATACCCTCTCTCATTTCCTTAGAAAGAAATTATGTTGTTTATGAGATTAATGAGGGAAGGGAAAAAATGTGTTTTGTACTGTCTAAATAAATTTTGAGTGATTGAATTTTCATCAGTCTACATTTGTTTACTTCGAGGTAAGAAACTTTATATTATTTCTTGTTATTAGTTATGTATCTGGCCTTATTTTCACACAATGCCACCTAGCTGTTTTATAATAGATACAGTGTAATATTGGATTATGTTTATGAATTCAGTGCAGGGATACTTGACCCACATTTTATATATGTAAATAAAACTTACATTATAAGTTTTAGATTCCAGATACCACATCTCCACAAAAGTAAAGATAATGCCAAATCCAGGGAGTCAATCCCCAGGGAAATTATGAAAGAGCCAGTCAAGAAAGTTTGTTACTGTTGCCCTAAATATAATTGCAACAAAAAACAAAATGACATTAATGGATGTTAAGAAGATTTGGCAGGCCAGATGCAAGAAGAGAAAAGAGAACCTGAAGAAAAAGTTAATTAAAAAATAATTATTTTCATAAAGAAAAGGATTAAAAAAAAAGAAAAGAAAAATGATAATTTGGTAGGTCTTCTGAAACGAAGTTCTGAATTTGATCTGAAACCTGTTCAGAGTGATTTAGAATTAGAAATGAATGATGAGACACAAGTCATAAAGCAATAGTTCCAAGTCTAAATGATTGGGTATTATAAAATTTGTGTGAAAGTGAAATGTTCTCAGGTTTGTGGGACAAGTTAGCAAAGTTTGTTCTGAAGTGTTTACAGAAGTATATAGGTTCAAGATTAAAGTGACCAGAATGTGACAATGTCCCAAAGGTTGATCCAAACCAAATTAAATTTTTAATTGGAGTCTCTTGAATTTATAACAAAAAATGATAGAATTTTAAACTTCATTTTGAATTTCTCATTAAGTAGGCTTAATAGTTACATTTTTGTTAATGTTATATAAGCTGACATTTATATAACAAATGCAATTTCACTTAAAATTACAATTATCATAGTAACCACTTTAATTTGATCTCTGTTTTAGCATTATTTGAAAATAATTAGACATGAGTCAAGTATTCCAAATGGATGGTCAAGTATACCTAACTTTGAGGGATACTTTACCCTTTGCACACACAAAGAAAAATTAAAATTTTGCACATTTAGAATATGAAACTTCTTTATATTGAAATTGGATGAAATGAGGATATGATTATAATACACAATGCTGCTATTCAGTATTTTTTTCACTCCATTAAAATATTCCCAAAAATAAAAGAGTGTTTCTTGGGTCAAGTATCCTAAGTTATGTGTTGGTGAGAAAGGGGGAAAAAAAAATTGGAGAAAAATTTAATTACCAATTTGACTTAGAAATAACCTAAAAATTGTAATATAAGCAATTTGGATTCAGCAGATAGCTATGAATGAATAATGGGGAAAATAATGAATTGCCAACCTATGAGAATATTTGTGATAAGACATTCCCATATTTGGTCTCCAATACTACTTGAATAGGACATTGTAAAATCCTGCTGCATGCTAAAGAACGTGATAAATTTCATAGTATAAACAAAAGATTGTTAATCTACTGGTCCTAAACCTGATCTAACCTAACCAAATATATTGGAATATAAGGAGATTTGAAAATACAATAGGAAGTAACATTATGAGGTTTTACTTAATAAAAAGTGTCTGTGTAATTCTTATCTCATATTGTTGTTTCTGTTAGACATATCTTTCAAGGCATGTTAGCTTCATCTTCAATAGTACTGAGTTTGTAACTACTGAAGTGAGGCTGACAAGCCTTGAAACATGTGTCTAACAGAAACAACAATATTAGGTAGGAATCATACAGACAACATTTTTTATTTTAATAAGGGGATTTAACTAGTCATAACTTCTCAGAAACGAGCTCTGTCATTTTAAATATTGTCACAGCCATGTTAACTGATGATTACTTGCTGTAATTTAAAAAAAAAACCTCTAATTATTATCTTAATATAAAACAAAAATGATGCAGGGCTTAGTAATGAATGATGTTAGATGTTACAATACAAGAAAAACATGTTGGTAGCACTTAGTCATGTAGAAGAAGATAATCAATACCTTTCGAAATAGTTACAACCTGTGGACATATAGTTCGTAACCTGTGATCCATTCTGACATGCATATTGCCTCATTTCCTAATCAGTGGTTAAAAAAACTATTTTCAGACACTTATAAACAAAACTTAAAAGAAAAGTAACAACATGCAATGTTTAATTAAGCCTAGATCTTAATGGACTTATTGAAAGCCAAAAAAAAAAAAAAATCATCATCTGGTGGCCATATTGAATTTTAAACTGCACAAATTATCATGGTTTTTTTTAAATGGAACACACTCATTATTAACTAGAATGCATTATTACAGTATTGTTTTATACGGTACTAATGTATTTTGTTTATAGTAATGTGTAATGCTTGTTTTCAGTGGTGAAAAGTTTGTAGAAACATTAAGTGAAGTAATTAAAGAGAAAAAAGTTAAGAAGCTCCTTGAAATCTGGAAGGACAAAGTATACACAAATTCCAAAATGATCTGGAAGAAGTAATTGAAGAAGAGAAGTTAGATAAAAAATCAAAACTATTAAGTGATATTAAAAGCAATCATCTGGACAACACAGCAGCATGGTAATATATATGTATACTTAGAATTTACTACATCTAGAATCGCATGACAGTCCAATGTTGGGTCTTAGCCTCTCCTATGTGTTAGGAGATACTAGACCAAGTTAATTTAGTTATGCTCATTTTCCTAAAGATGTCTTGAATGGTCAACTAAATATGACATCTAGTAGGCAACTAAGGTATTACTAGGATGAAGATCAGTAAATTTTGCTTAGGTGGCTCTTTATTCAGGCTTTAGGTTCTTTTATGAGATTGAAAATCTTCAGACTTGAGACCCACTGCTTAAAGTACCTCCTGGAGGACTTGCTCCATGGATTTTCCATTCTAAAAAAAATTCATTGACCCTGCCCGGGTTTGAACCTGCAACCCTCGGGACCAGAGGCAGGGAACATAACCACTATTTTGATGTTATATTTTAAATTAACACTTTCCAGAATTGGACATAATTTTATTTTAGAAAGAAAAATTAGTGCTCGAACCCCAGATCTATGACTCTGTGCATCAGTATGATAACTCTTACACCATTTGAGCTCCGATACGAACATCGACAATTCCTTCCACTTATACAATTCTTTTTCATCCAAAGACCGATGGCCATCGCTACCAACAATGTCGTCTGATGACTTCTACTCAAAGTAATTCTATTGAGAATTTAAAGATTACTTTTGAGCAGTAAAGCTTCATATTTTGATGTTATATTTTTAATTAACACTTTCCAGAATTGAACATAGTTTTATTTTAGAAAGAAAAATTAACACTTTGACCGGGACTCAAACTCTGAATTGTATAAGTGGAAAGAATTGACGTTTGTATCGGAGCTCGGATGGTGTAATGGTTATCATGCTGACGTGCAGAGTCAGATATCTGGGGTTTAAAGGTGGGTTGCTGGGTGTGATGTCCCAAGTTGCAGATTTGTGATTGTAATAATTTGAATCACTTTAATTCTGCCACGGCACTAATAACTCCCGTCAAGGGAATGAGGAAGAGTTTCTTACATATACAAATAACGACACTTTGTTAACAATTAAACTAGAAGTTATTTTATTAAAACTCTCACTTCAGTTTAGATGAATCTTGTAGATTAATAATTCAAAAGACTCCGGCTTAGGTTAATAATTTTCACTTACAGAAGATTACCATTTTATGTATATAATGGATGACGAATTCTGACGGTCAATCCTTCACCAATACTTTATTTCCACTTATGGACTATTTGTATTCAAGATGGATGAAATTTATATTTCTATATGACCTTCCATAACTCCAACACCATTCTTTCAACTAATATCAAGAAAATGAACCACTATTCTCTCATTTCTTGAGGAGCCGTTGCTTAACATGTCTGACCTCCTTCAAGTATTGTAGCCATCTTGTTATTCTGTTATAACCTGGAAGTTCTGATTGGTCCAACTGAAAAGGAAGGAGTAATACTAGCTGACTCCCATCCAATTCGTCCAATCCATTTATTTGTTTATAAAAATATCAATTTGAATTGACCAGT
>JASPKZ010002616.1:0-24938 GCA_030220185.1 Diploptera punctata
CGGAGAGTGTGATATTTGTGCATAATTAAAGTCCCATGGGATACAGAAGGAGTGCAAAAAAATAAAAATATGTATAATATCATGTAACAAATCATTAACTTAAATTAATGGTCGCTAAGGAATTCCTGTAATTACTCATTCATATTGTTTACGTTCATACTGAAAGTGCATTGTTGCAAAAAGAAAATTGTGCAGCACAATGTGAATTGAACCTTATTCTCAACGTATTATATTATTAGTTGTTTTAAAAAAGTGCGTACATTTAATAATTAAATAAGGCCCTGTCTATCAGTAATGTATTACATTTTTATATATTTACATTATAAGGCTCAGCACATACTTCCATTATTTCACTACATAGAACATGGTGAGTGTCGAAAGTGAAAGACAAAGAAGAAGCTATAAGTAATTCATCAATCATCCATGAACAAATTCCGTTTTAGGCCCTAGTGGCCTGTACGGTAAACCTAAGGCGAGATGGTCTTAGATCGGTTTCCACACGCTGTTTTTGGTCTGCCTTGGTCCCTATTTCCATTGGTGTAATTTGGAATGCCATATTTTGGAAGTCTATTTCTTGCCATGATTCTTCTCAGATGATTTTTCCATCTTGTTGTGTATCTTTGGATATCTTCATTTAAATCTTGCTAGTGTCTACTCGTTACCAAGTTTTCCTCTGATAGTAGTGTTCCTTTGGGTGATCCAGTCTATACACTCTACAATGATCGTAAGAAAGCTCATTTTGGCTTACTTGAAGTTTATGAAGTTTTCTTTTATTTAAAAATCCAAATTTTCACTTGCGTAATTTTTAGAGCAAAGCTTTTGATTGTGACGTTATTTAATAGGAAGCGACCATATTCCCGTACAAATAATAATAAGGGAATCAAATGCAAATTTTAAATAGTGTACAAATGGCACGTGATTGTTTTTTAAATAGGGCTTGCCAAGTTTATACCACTCTTTTCCTACCGGTTTCGTCTTTTTTTAAATAACCGAAAATTGAATAACATAATTACACAATTTGAGGGGTTCCGTGGGCAAGAAAGTATCAAGCCACATTTTTGGACAAAATTTAAAAACTAGTCATGAAGGGGCCATCTTGTAAAAGTGATCTTCCACTGGGTAGGGGTAGTAGGACGTTAAAGGCTCCCACTTTTTCTGGACAATCGGACACTTGATGCAACAACCGAAGAAGACGTGACAAGGCTCATTTCCGTTAGATTCTGATCGTACCCCAGTGTTGATATAATTTGATAATAAACAGATATTGGAGATGACAAGTAAAAATCTCTAACGAAGAAAATAGTAAAACCATAAAAAACACACCCCCCACGCTTTTTGATGAAAAAATAACAAATTTTGAAAATTTTTTTAAAATAATTTTCCATTTGAAAAATACATATCACATTTTTAAAAAAATATATACGCCTTTTGAAAACCAAATTTAAACAACTCTCAAATTTAAAAACCACAACTCCCCACTTTTTGCCCCCCTCTCTCCCACTCTGAACCTCCTATCCCTTTTCCCCCCCCATATCTCTCCCTTTTGACACACACTCTCTCAATTTTTGCATCTATAAAACTTTCAAAAAATACAACTTTGAAAATATATATATAATTTAGAAAAATTTAATTATTTGGGGAAACCTAAGTAAACTTTCCTGAAAAAAACTATAATTTTATGTAAAAAATTGTAACACCAGTCAAAAATTATAAAAATTTTGGAAAAAATATAAAAACTTTGAAAAAAATATAACATTTTTTAAAAAAATTTCAAAATTTTTAAAAAAAATTGAAAGGAATATATAATAATATTGAAAATAAATTTTTTTTTAAATACATACTAATATTGAAATATAATAATAATTTTTTTTTAAAAATCTATCAAAAATTTTGAAAAATAATATAAACTTTTTAAAAATATAAACTTTTTTTAAACTCCTCTCCCTTATTTTTTCCCCTACCCCCTTTTTTCCAACCCTCCGCTCCCCTTTTTCCCCCCCTCTTCCCCCTTTTCCCTCCCTCTCACCCTTTTGACCCCTCTCCCCCTTTTGCCCCTTCTCTCACTTTTTTGCCCCCCTCTCCTCTTTTTGGCCCCCTGTCTCCCACTTTGGCCCCAACCTCTCCCCCTTTTGCCCCCCCCTCTCCTCCACTTTTGGGCCCCCGCCCGCCTCTCCCCTTCCCCCCCCCGCCCTTCCCCCTCTCCCCTTTTTCCCGACTCTCTCCCCCCTTTGCCCCCCTTCCATTTTTGGCCCCCCTCTCTCCCCCTTTGGCCCCCGCTCCTGCCCCGTTTTGGCCCCCCTTCCTCTCCCCCTTTTGGCCCCCTCTCACACTTTTGGCCCCCCTTTTCCCCTTTTGCCCCTCTCCTCCCCTCTTGGCCCCCTCTTCTCGCCTTTTTCCCCCCCTCCCTCTTCTCTTTTTGCCCCGCCCTCTCTCCCCTTTGCCGCCTCCTTCCCCCCCTTCCTTCCCTCTTCTACTCTCCCCCTTTTTGCCCCCTTCCTCTCGCCGTCTCCCCCCACCACCTCGTACTGCCCCCTTTGCCCCCCCTCTCCCCCTTTTTGGCCCCCCCTCTCCCCCTTTGCACCCCTTTTTGCCCCCCATCTCTCCCCATCATTGCCCCTCCCCTTTTTGCCCCTCTCTCCGAGCCGCTTTTGCCCCCTCCTCTCCCCTTCCCCCCTCTCTCTCCCTTTGCCCCCCCTTTCCCCCTTTTTGCCCCCCCTCTCCCCCTCTGCTCCCCTCTCCCCTTTTTCCCCCCTGGTCTCCCTCTTTTTTGGCCCCCCTCCTCCCCTTTTTGGGGAAAACGCTCTCCCCCCCTTTGCCCCCCCTCTCCCCCTTTTGCCCCCCTCTCCCCCTTTGCCCCCCCCTTTCCCCCCTATTTGCCCCCCCCTCTCCCCCCTTTCTCCCCCTTCCTGCCCCTCTCTCCCTTTCCCCCCCTTGTCCCCCCTTTCCTCTTTCCACCCTCTCCCCCTTTTGGCCCCCCTCTCCCCCCTTTTTCTCCCCCCCCTCCCCCCCCCTCCCCTCTTTCCCCCCTTGCGGCCCCGCCCCACTCTGCTCCTCTATGCCCCCACCCTCTCACTTTTCTTTTTTCCTCTCCTTCCCCCTTTTGCCCCCCTTTCTCCCCCTTTTTCGCCACTCCTCTCCCACCTTTTGTCCCCCTCTCTCTCACCCCTGTTTCCCCCACCTCTGCCCCCCTTTCCCCCCCCTCTCCCCCTTGTTTGCCCCTTACTCGTCCTTCTTTTGCCCCCCCCTAGCTGCCCCTTTTGGCCCCCCCCCTTTTCCCCCCCCTCCTCCCCCTTATGCACCCCTCTCTCCGCCTGTCCACCTCTCTCTCGATCCACCCTATTGCCCCGCCTCTCACCTGCCCCCGCCTCTGGCCTACCCCTTTTCCCCCCTCCTATCCCCTTTTCCCCCCCCCCCATCCGCCACTTTGCCCCCCCTCATCTCCCCGTTTGCCAACCCTCCTCTCCCCTTTTTCCCCCCTCATCCTCTCCTACGTGCCCACTCCTCTCGACTTTTTTCCCCCTCTCTCTACCCCCTCTTTTGCCCGCCCTTCTTCTCACCTTATTGCCCCCCCCTCTCCCCCTGCTTCCCCCTTCTTTCCCCCTTTTGACCCCTCCTCTCCACGCTCCTCCCCCCCTCCTCTCTCCCCCCCCTTTGCCCCCTCTGTCCCCATCCGTGCTTGGCCCACCTCTCCTCCTCCCTTCCTGGCCCCACCTCTCCCCCTTTTGCCCCTCTCTACCCCCTCGCTTGCCCCCTTCCCCCTTTTTTTTTGCCCCTCTTCTCCCCCTTTTGCCCCCCCTCCCCTTTTGGCCCCCCCCTTTTCCCCTTTGGCCCCCCTCTCTCCCTCTTGCCCCCCTCTCCCCTTTTCCCCCTGTCTACCCATTTTGCCACCCCCTCTCCCCCTTTTGCCCCTCCTCTCCTTTTTTTCCCCCCTCTCTCCCCCTCCTTCCCCCCCCCCCCCCTTTTGGCCCCCGTCTCTCCTTCTTTTTGGCCCCCTCTCTCCCCCCCTTTTGGCCCCCTCTCCCCCTTTTCCCCCCCCTTTCTTCCCCTTTTGCCCCCTCTCTTCCCCTTTTGCCCCCTCTCTCTCCTTTTTTCCCCCCTCTCTCTCCTTTTTTCCCCCCTCTCTCTGCCCTTTTTCCCACTCTCTCTCCCCCCTTTCCCCCCCCTCTCCCCCTTTTGCCCCCCTGTCCTTCTTTTGGCCCCCCTCGCTCTCCCTTTTGGCCCCCCTCTCCCCCTTTTGCCCCCCCTGTCCCCCTTTTGCCCCCCCCTCTCCCCCTTTTCCCCCCTCTCCCCCTCTTCCCCCCTCCTCTCCCCTTCGCCCCCCTCTCTCTCCGCCCTTTGCCCCCCTCTCCCCCTTTTGGCCCCCCCTCTCCCCCTTTTGCCCCCCCCTCCCCCTTTTGGCCCCCCTCTGCCCTTTTGCCCCCCGTCCTCTCCCCCTTTTGGCGCCCCTTCCTCTCCCCCTTTTGGCCCCCCCTCCCTCTCCCCCTTTTGGCCCGCCTCTCTTCCCCTTTTGGCCCCCCTCTGCCCCCTTTTGCCCCCCCCCCCCCCCTTTGGCCCCCCTCTCCCCTTTTTGCCCCCCTCTCTCCCCCTTTTGCCCCCCTCTCTCCCCCTTTCGCCCCCCTCTCTCCCCCTTTTGCCCCCCTCTCTCCCCCTTTTGCCCCCTCTCTCCCCCTTTTGCCCCCCCTCTCTCCCCCTTTTTGCCCCCTTTTCTCCCCCTTTTTGCCCCCTCCTCTCTTTTTTTTTCCCCCTCTCCCCCCTTTTGCCCCCCCTCCCTCCCCCTTTTGCCCCGTCTCCCTTTTTCCCCTCTCTCTCTACCACTGCGTGGGCAGCGTGAGTTGATGACTCAATGCTTGCAGTAACTTTTCCCACTATCAGCCATAGGTCGAGTGAAACTCACTGTGGTTGTGTTTTATTAAAAACAAATTTTTAATTGAACTATTATAGGAAATATTTTAAAATTATGTTAATATTGTGTCATGTAAATACAAAAATTTTGCAAATTTATTTTTGTTGTATAGGTCTAACATTTCCTATTACTTTCTAATAAATAGCGATTTCCCATATTCATTATGTTAATCTAAAAGTGGAATGGTTTTTAATAAATACGAAATTGTGTAAATCTTTTTAGTCAACTTACCAATTGATGAATTAAAAAAAATGAAAATAATTTATAGTTAAAGAGGTCTAAAAAGTTGGCAAAGTTCTTGTAATTTTCTTCTAAAGAGAGTAAGAATAAAACATGCTAAAATTGTTCACAAAGTAGCATTGATTGTGTTTAGCCTTAAATTTTATTTTTAAAAGAATGGGTAAGGATAGGGTACTTTTCTTGCGATTGAGCCACCGTAGCCATGCTCAAGTAGTACCGTGGTCATCTTCAGATGGCGCAGAGGTATGAAATTGCTTCCAAAATTTAACACAGCTACTCTATTCGTTCTCTATGCTTATCACCGCATAGTGCATGCACATCTGCAGTCTTCAGTTGGCTGGTGGAATTTTTTATTTTCGCAGACCTTGTGATGAAAGCCATGTATCGCTAGTCTGGTTACAACGTGTCTCTCTGTCTGACATTCTCTTGTCCAGTTTCTGTCTGTCATAGCACTGGAGGTGTAAAATTCCTCATTTATTTCCTTCCGTTTCTGTTCCCTCATTTTTACTTCTTTTTGATATGGTTCAGTAGATGGTAAGAGGTATGCTATCCTGATGTCCTCTATGAAATATGTTCCTCGCATAAGTTCATAAATTAATCTGGATGGTGCTGTTTTTCCAGTTCCAATGGTTCTCTTCATGAAGCTTCCTTTCCCTTTCTCTATTTTGTTGAGGTCGCTGATTGTTAATTTCTGCCATATGATATTGATTCCGTATGTAACTATGGCAGCTATCGTTGTGTGGAAAAGTGTCACTGCAGTGTCTGTTAGTTTTGTAAGGTTCTTGATGTTGCAGATCGCTTTTATTGCTGCTGTTCTGTCTTGGACGTGTATGTCGCTGTGGTCTGCATGGTGATACCTAGATATTTGTACCTGTTGACTGTCTTTAGAGGACTTCCTGCCAGTGTGTTGGTATCTTCTGCTGCTATCCTTCCCCCTTTTCTGAACGTCATATGAACTGTCTTGTCCTCATAGTCGATTTTGGTGTGCCCATTCTTCTAATTTATACACTATTTCCTGCAGTTCTGCTTTATTTTGGGATCCAATCATCATGTCATCTGCATACATTATTATGGTTGTTTGATCGCCTTTTATTATATTTTGGCAGTCTGCTGTGAGAATGTTGAATAATATAGGGCTGATGGGGTCCCCATTTGTTTGCTTGATGATTCCTCCGGTTTCAACGTCATTTTTTATTCTTATGTAGTTATATTTCATGATGTTCTCTATTGGTTTTATCAGTGGGTGTGTTTCTCCAATCATCATCTTCAGCTTCTCTATTAGAGTTTTTCTGTTCACTAGGTCGAAAGCTTTCCGAAAATCTACGAATATCGTGTAGAATTTTCCTTTCGGGTGTTTTAACAACGCTTCATCTATTTAGCCGAGCGGTTAAGGTAGGAAGCCTTGGCGCAGAGCTACAGGACTTGCGCTGGTTCGAGTCTCCATGGGAGAAGAAATTTTCTCATGGTATTTCGGCCAGTATGGGACCGGTGCCCACCCAGCATCGTGAGGCAATTGGGTAGCTACAATAAGTAGCGGCTCCAGGTTGAGGAACCAGCTATAACGGCTGGGGGACTCGACATGCTAACCACATGTCACCCCTACACTGGCTGTTGATCATCTACCTCTGTGATTGACACATGTGGATGTGAAGGGCTAGTAGCCGGCTGGTAAAAGGGCAACCGCTGAAAGTGGAAAGACCCTCAATCGGAAATCTATTTATTCACATAAGCATGCTAACGGCTTGTAGTGTTCCTCTTCCCTTCCGAAAACTGAACTGGCATTCGGGTATCAGATGATCGACTTCGGCCTGTAGTCTATTGTTGAAGATTTTGGTGAATATTTTAAAGATCGTGTTTTCTAATACGATTCCTCTATACGAGTCTGGATTTTCTTTTTCCCCTTTTCCCTTAAACAAAATTTTCATTGAGGATTCTCTCCTATTTTCCGGTATCTGTCCGATTTCTGAACATTTATTCATTAAATCAGTCCAGAGGTCTTGCAAGATTTCTACGGATTCTTTTACATGTTGTATATATATATTGTCTGGGCCCGCAGCTTTCCTATTTTTTCCCGAAAGGATAAAATTTCTTAATTCTGAGGTACTATGCGAATTGGGTATTGTGGGACTTCATATTCGACTGTTACGTTGAATGCTTCTTCCTCTGCATTCAAGATTCTTTCGAAGTGTGCTTCCCATGTCTTCATAGTGATTGCCCCAGTTGTTTGTGCGGTTTTCTTTCGTAGTGCTGCGAAAGGATCTTTCTTTGATTCTTTTGGTAGTTTGTTGGCCTCTTTTTCCAGGTGCTCTGCTCTCTTCGCTTGTAACAGTTGTTTGTATGTTTTTCTTCTCTCTTCTCTTCGCATA
This sequence comes from Diploptera punctata, assembly GCA_030220185.1. Lineage (NCBI taxonomy): Eukaryota > Metazoa > Arthropoda > Insecta > Blattodea > Blaberidae > Diploptera > Diploptera punctata. The sequence goes on from JASPKZ010002616.1 coordinate 7,510, forward strand.
TATAGCTAGATCTTCTGTTTTCCTGTTGTTCTCAATAAAAATACTTCTGAATATAAGACGTCAGTTGGCATTTTGGTAGCAACAGCTGTTGGCCTTTGGATGAACAAGAATCGTGTAAGTGGAAAGAAATGTTCACATTCCCATCGGTGCTCGGATGGTGCAACCGGCATCACACCGATGTACAGAATCAGAGACACAGGGTTGAAGTCCTGGTTCGAGCGTTTTAATTTTTCTTTTCTTTCTTAAATAAGAACGGCTTGGCACGTCTAATAGCAATCATCACCTAAATAAAATGAGACATCTAGTAGACAACTAAGATATTACTAATAATAAATAATGCGGTCATATTTTAATATAATAAATTAAAAGGATTTTAACAAAAAACTCCTCGGATGAGTCCCGTAGCGTGATTTGTTGTTCTCTGCCTTCCCCGTGCCGGGAGTATGGTCTTTGCGCCGCGCCTGCTACCTTCCTTGGATGTAGCAAGCGTTTCTCAGGCCTCCCTCTCCGGAATCGAAGCCTGGATTTCCCCTTTATTACCCGTTCAACAACCATGGTAGGGTCTTCCAGGGGGTTGCAATTGTACTATCTTCTTTTAGTTCATTCCATTGTTAATCATGTGCGACGAGCGTGAGCGTCGCATAGTTTACTTACAGCAAACTATTAAATAATTCTCTGGAACTTTAGAGTCGATCAAAGTAAAATGGTCTAATCATCTTAGAATGCAGAATACAAAATTAAAAAATTATGTAAGGTATTGTGGAATGTTTTATGTTCACAGAACTGGCCTCCAGATGGCCAGTATTATTTCATTATTATTAGGCATCATCCCAAACAAGCCATTGTTCAAATAAAGACTAGCTATAAGGGAGAAGAAAATAAATCCTACTGGGCATTGCATAAGGCTAGAATCGACGGAGAGCGAGGAAGACCTAAGACAACTGACGTCTAAAAGAGGAAAGACATACAAACTTCTTCTAAAACAAAAGAAAACGGAGTTCTTAGAGGAGGAAGCCAAGAAATTAGCAGAAGCAGCTAAACAAAACCCCTTCTTGGCATTAAGAAATAGAAAACCTGTGGCACAACCCATAACAACATGGGAAAAAAACTTCAACGGTTTCCTGAATAAAATGAACACCCAGGAAGCCAATACCACCAACACCCAAGTTCACAGGAATAACTTGAAATAACATCAGAGGAAGTCCAGAAGGCAGTGATCTCTATAAAGAACAAGAAAGCCTCAGGACCTGACAACATACAAGCCGAACACATGAAGCCACACAAGACCTATTATTACCCTTCTGGACCATATTGCTTAATGAATGTATACGCACAGGGACGATGGAGAACCCAAAAATCAAACTGCTGTACAAAGGCAAAGGAGAGAGAGAAAACCTAAACTCCTATTCATAATTATTGGGAAATCACTGAAAATGAATAATAAACTCAAAGTGAGTTAAATGTATATATTTTACTATCATACTTAGTCATGTAACTTATAGTAGGATGAGAAACTAAACACTCAAAATATTAAGTTATGTAGATAGGAAATAACACTATGAGGTTCTTTAATATTGTTTATTTTTAATTATTTCACTCACCTCATACTTCATAATGAAGTATGAGGTGAGTGAAATAATTAAAAATAAACAACTCAAAATATTATCATCTGCTTCTACAAAGGCTTCCTCTCCCTCATCATTACCTGTTGTTTCAAGCAAATTTGTGTACAATTTGAGGCTATCAAAGGTTTTTCATTCATTGTCAAAATGTGTAGTTAATTTATCAATGTCTCGTAATTTCATGGTTTTAGAGGGTCCAATTGTGAATCTAAACCATACAGGGACCCACTCAAACCCACATAAAAAATATCAAAATCAGTCCAGTCGTTTTGGCAGTTTTTTATTTTGGATTTGAAGTAACCTCAACTTCTAATTGTTGGATTTCGCTCTTTTTTTGACAATAGCTACCTCTGTATTTTAGTAGTATATACTGAGTTTCGTTGTGAAACACTGAGAATTGTGATCGCTGGAATAATTTTTAAATTTTCACTTCAGGTGAACTCCTACACCTAACAGTTTTAGTGGATCCAATTTTGAATAAAACCCATCCAGGGACCCACTCAAACGTACATAAAATGTTCATCAAAATTGGTTCAGTCAATTAAATTTGAGTTGTTTTATTAATTATATTTAATTGGTTCAGTCGTTTAGGAGTTCAGTGACATATTGCAAAATTAAATTTGTCATGCCACCTTATTTAAATGGTGTCGGAACGGAGTGAAAAGAAATCATGCATAACCATAATTTATTTTATGTATTATGATGTATAATTTATACAAATTTAATATGTAAGAATCATAGAATGCAAGTGGCTCCCAGATTGTATATATAGTGCACCAATGTAACCAGATACTGCTTATGAGATATAATAGAACAAATTCTAGTACTTGATTATACCACAATAAAAAGAAACCACTGTTTGCACTTTCTTAAATATATTTCCCAGGTATTTACAATCCAGAAAAATATAATTGACATATTTACATCATAGGACATCAGAAATTAATTAATACCCTAAAATGTTAGTTATGAGCATTTTGGTGTTTCATTTTTTGTTCACTAGGTGCATTCTTACAATCTTGTGATCCTATTTGGCAATAAATAATATGATCTGGTTGCAGTGGATGAACAAATGAAACAATCGTTTGTTTTCGAACATCGCCATTTACATCAAATATATAAATATTTTAAAATAACTATATTTAAATAATGATTTGTGAGTAAACAGCTTAATTTTATTCGTTAAATAGTCCTAACAAATGCCACTCTTGATTTCCAAATTCTCTAGATAAATTGGAAATCAAGAGTGGCATTACTTATGACTATTTAACTCATGCCCGAAATGGGAGTCAATGACCAATCACGTTACAATGATTTTTGATTTACACCAATCACAGTCGTGTTTCGCCTAGAATTTACCAACTAAAGTTTATGAGAAATAAAGAAAACACCTCCTTTTTAACATTCTGAATAGGTCATAGCATTATTTTGCAGTGACTGACTAAGAAATACGGCTACTAGATTGTATATATAGTACATGAATGTCAACACAAAGCGCATGCGGGAGTTAATATAAAAACATTTGTAACAATTAATTGATTATACCACCAAAAAAAGAAACCTCTGTTTGCACTTCCTTAAATGTATTTTTTCCCAGAAAAATATAATTGTCATATTTACATCATAGGACATCAGAAATGAATTAATATACAGTTTGATGTGTTTCATCTTTTCTCCACTAGAGTGAATTCTTACAATATTGCATTCCTCTGGCAATAAATAATATGATGTGATTGCAGTGACGAACAAAAGATGCAAATGAACCAATCGTTTCTCATTTGTTTTCAAACATCGCTGTTTACATTAAATATATAAATATTTTAAAATAACTATAGTTAAATAATGGTTTGTTAATTTTATTCATTAAATAGTGCTAACAAATGCCACTCTTGATTTCCAATTCTCTAGATAAATTGGAAATCACTCGTGGCGTTACTTATGAGGTAAGAAGTGCCAGATTCACAAGATTAAGAAAACCTCACAATCTTACTTCTTATTGTATTTATTTTACTTACTGCAACCAAAACTCTGATTGGGGAGAACCTTTCAACACACCTGTGTTTATTCCGTTACGACAGAGGAAAATTGAATTAGATTTTTTTCTTTTTCCCCTCAAACTTAACGCACCTCGCAAACCACTTGATGTGGTCTTTAGGCCGTTAAACCAGAGCTGGAAGAAAATATTAACCCATTCGTTTCAGGTTTAAATACTCAATACATTTCCCCAGAAACCGAATTTAAGTTACTATAAATAATATTGTCCATTTTCAGACATTCAAAACAAACAAAAGATAACGGTACTTGAGATCACCCATTTTGAAGACAAGCACATTCCTCTACTATTCATAAATGTTAACAAAACATTACCCTGCCAAGGGATTTACAAAATATATAACAGCAGAGTTAAACGAGTGTGCCTCATCTTTTGAGTTGAAGACCAGTTAATTGCCGGTGAGTCAGCCCCGTCTTTTGAAGCAAATTGGTTATTTTGGAAATAAAGCTTTGTGCCTAAGGCTGTGTTTCAATGTCCTATCTCAAGTTTTACTTGATAAAGAGATGAAAACAGCTGAAAAGGGCTGGATATAAGAAACATGGGATATCACCATTCAAACCATCAGAAGTGATTCAAAGGTACCATCCGAAGAAGCCACAAATGTTGGTACAAGGACAAAATGAAAGTATAGTTCAATCTCTGATCCAACTTTTAGGAGAGTTAAGAGGGGCCAATGAAGGAAAATCTGTCCAAATAAAAAATCAACGATTATTGAAGAACCAGAGAGCCACACACAAACATTTAATGGAAATGGATGTTTAATGATGAGGGAAATTTTAAAGAAGTGTCTTGATGATGATAGCTTTGCTATTTAAAATGTTTGTTTTGTAATTGGGATTATAATAATGTGTGTTTAAAAATTATAAATATTTTCAAACTTACAGACCGAATAATTAAATATAGGAATGATTGGAAAGAACATATTGATAGAATGCCAAAAGGAATATTTCCACAATTATTGCTAAATTATAAACTGCACAGAAGGAAAAACGGACGCCCACACAGATGGTCCGAACAATTTTAAAATTCTAGTTTTCATGAACCAGAACGAGCCAACAGGCTTAATCCCTGGATAATATATGTATTAATGAATAACACCAAGAGGTCATTAGTCCCAGGCCGTAGCCAAGTGGTTAATGCAACATGTCTTTGAGCAGAGCTATGGGACTTGTGCTGGTTTGAGTCCCCATGGGAGAAGACTCTCATAAAATTTCTGCCAGTATGGGATCAATGCCCACCCAGCATCAAGAGGAATTTGGGTAGCTACAATAAGTAGCGATTCCAGGTTGAGAAACTCAGTTATAACGGCTGGGCACCCAATATGCTGATGACATGTCACCCCTACACTGGCTGGATGATCATCAACCTCCGATTAACACATATGGATGTGAGGCTAGCAGCCAAATGTCAAAATAATTGTCAAAAGTCATCCATCTGAAAAAAAAATTGTTAAAGTTGAAAAGTGGTTGTATTCACTCCATTACACAGTATTTTGTAATAAATTATTAAAGTTTATTTGAAGGTCTTGGGACCACATTATGTTATCTACAGAGCTCTGAACATTCATTTTTATCACTGCTCAAGTACTGTCAAGTTTTGTCAACAGATGGCAGATTAATTCATCTATAATTAATAATGTTAATAGTTGTTTCTATTCAGAACATGTCTGTTACATCTTCAGTTTGTACCGACTGATTTTCCCCAAGTTGTCGGCCCTGTATCTTTACTCTTGCTCTCCTCTTTCTGTTGTCCAAAGAACTTGCTAATTTGGCTGCTCTCCCCAGGACTTTCAAAATTCATAATTATCTTTGTTCTTCTGTCTGTAGAATTATGAATTTTGAAATTCTAGGGGAGAGGAAACTAATTAGCAAGTGGTTTGTACCACAGAAAGAGGGAGCGGGAGTTGATATTCAGGGCCGACAACTTGGGAAAAATCAGTCTGTACCAACTGAAGATGGAGCAAACATGCTTTGAAACACATGTCTTAATAGAAACAACTATATGAGGCAAGGAAAATATGGACCAAATTTATGAAGTGAAACCTCATAATGTTACTTCCTGTTGTATTTTCAAATAATTCTTCTGTTTGTTATAGAGTTTGTTCTTTGATACTTTGTGCTTTAGAAAGTCTTATGTCAGTTTGAATATTATGCAGCATAGGACACTGATCCTGAGGCTATCATTTCAATCTTGCCTTACAGCAATTTACCATTTGAAGTTATGTTAGTCACTGGAAACAAAAATGCTCTGTTTAGCCAAACAATGCCACAATTCAATAAACTTTTATTCTATTTATGCAGTTATATCTCACCTCATTAAGTTATATTTTCACGATACCGGTTTCAAGAGTAAATTTTACTTCCATCTTCAGTCAAACTAACTTTTATTTTTGAAACTGGTATTGTGAAAACATGCAACTTTATGAAGTAAGATATTAAAAACATTTTCTTCAACTAATTCATAAATTGTAAATACCTCTTACATTTTGATTAAATGTTATTCTATTATCTGTTCACCATCTCTCAGAAAACAATGAGAACTATAGAACTATTGACTGCTTATAGTTATACATGTATATATAGAAGTAGGTGCACGATAGATTAAGTTATTACCGGTAGTGAAATTCAGTTATGACTTAAGGTCAAGCAAATGCTAATGCATCTCCCTCTACTGTCATCTGCTACCCAGTAAGAGCGACCACAGAGTATAAATGTATTAAAACCAAATCTGTTCCTTTGTGGAAACATACATTGAGTTCCCTTCAGTCATCTGATGATTCAAAGTAGAAATTCAGTTCAATTATTTGTCTAGACTCTTTTGATAAGAAATTTATTTAGAGCACACAAACAACCCAATAAAGAAAGAGCAAGAAGATCATTCAGCAATTACCACTGAGTAAGTCCAACACAGTGGACTAGTGCCTCTAGCGTGAGAGGTCACAGGTTCAATGCATTTCTTTCATCATTGGCGCATGACGGTCCTTTTAGTTTGACCTTAGCCTCCCTCATAACCATCCATTCTCATCGGTCAGTGGCCTTATTTCTCCAATTTGTTCTGCCAGTCTTCTGTAGGTCCGCCTGTACATCGTCATCCATCTTAACCTAGGCTCGAAACTTTTCTCCTTCCATCCAGCTTTGCGTTTGATATCATCCTGGGCAAACGTGTCTCGTTCATTGTGCAAATATGGCCAAACATTCGATACATTTAACTTTAATAAATATAACTATATTGTTATCTTTATATAAGCCATGTATTTACTGGTTAGTTCTTATTCTCCAGGTACTCTTGTCCTTAATTGGACCATATATTTTCCTCAAGATGTTATGTTTCTCTCCCAGGTGGCAAGACTTGTATCAGTTCTTCCTGATATGGTCCAGGATTCACTGCCATACACTACAACAGGTTTAATAATTATTTTATATATTCTTACTTTAATTTCTTAGATATATATCTTACTTACTTACTCACTGGCACTATCAAACCCGTAGGTTCATGGCCGCGCGGACATAAGCTCTCCATACATCCCTATCCTGAGCTAATGCTTTCCAATCATTCCCTGTATAATCTACTTCCCTTAAATCATAGTTAATGTTATTCTCCCACCTCATTCTTGGTCTACCAACTGGGCGTTTTCCTTCTGGCTTTCCTACAAGAAGTTACCATGCACGTCTTTCATTCCCCATACGTGCAACATGTCCTGCCCATTGCAGTCTACGGGACTTAACTGTTATTATATCTGGCTTCCTATAAAGACCATGTAGTTCATTGTTATGTAGTCTTCTCCATTCACCTGTCTGTTCATCTCTCTTTGGTCCAAAAGTTTTCCTAAGAACTTTATTCTCAAATACTCGTAATCTCCTTTCCTCCCTTAAAGTAAGAGTCCATGTTTCGCACCCATATAATATAACTGGTAGAATAATAGTTTTATATTTTCAGCTTAACGTTTTTTGAAAGGAGTTGGGACATCAAAAGTCTCTGCAATGCATAATAGCACGCATTTCCAGAATTGAGCCTATGTTTAATTTCTTTGTGCATCTCATTCCTATTTGTGATTATTGTTCCTAGGTATTTGAATTTAGCCAATTCCTCAAAATTTCCCTCGTTTGTCATTAGCTGTCCATTTCCATTATATACTGAATTTCTACCTGTGACCACATATTTAGTTTTACTGATATTTACTTCCAGTCCTAATTTCTTAGTGTTACTCAATAGTGTGTGCGTGTTGGTCTTTAGTATCTCCTCGCCATCGGCCAGTAGTACTACATCATCAGCATAAACTAACAGCTTATTAATACCATTCAGTTGTAAGCCTTCCTCGTTCTCTAAAGATTTAATGGCATGCTCTAGTACAAAATTAAATAGTAGAGGAGATAGTGCATCTCCTTGCTTCAACCCATTCTGGATTTCAAAAGTGTCTGAAAACTGTTTGCCTACACACACCCTACTCGTTGAGCCATTTAGACACATTCGTATAAGTCTAACTAACTTTTTGGGAATTCCGAACTCCAGCAGGATACTATATAACTTCACCCTCTTAATTGAATCATATGCTTTTTTGAAGTCTACATATAGTTGATGTACAGTACCATTATATTCCCATTTCTTTTCTAAAATCTGTCTTATACTAAAAATCTGATCTGTTGTAGACCTGTTTCTTCTAAATGCACATTGATGATCTCCTAGAATGTCTTCAATATAGGGAGTAAGTCTGCTTACTAATATATTTGTTAGTATTTTGTACGAAGTTGAAAGTAATGAGATGCCCCTATAGTTGTTGCAATCAGTTTTACCTTCTTTCTTATAAATTGGTACGATAATTGATTCTTTCCATTCATCTGGAAGAGCTTTTTCCCAAATCATACTAAGCAACCAGCGTATCTTGTCCATCAATTTTTCTCCCCCTGATTTTACAGTTCTGCTGGGATCTCATCTGAACCTGATGCTTTATACATCTTCAATTTTTCAATTGCCATTTCAACCTCTAATGCACTTGGCTCTGCGACTAGCATTTCTGCTGTCTGTAACTTATCCTCCTCAATGTCCTGTTCTGTATGTACATTTAATAGCTGATTAAAATAACTTTTCCATCTATTTAATATACTCTTGGAATCTGCAATCATATCCCCATTTTCATTCCGAATTATGTTTGTTCTAGCCTGAAACCCTTTCTTCTCTATACTAATTCCCTGATATAATTCTCTAATGTTCCTATTTTTTGCATTCATTTCAAGATCATTAATCTTCTCTCTCAAATATTCCCTCTTTTTACTCTTTAGTAACTTGGTGGTTTCCCGTCTAACACTACCAATTGCTCTAAATTTACCTCATTTGGCTCGTGTAACCATTTCATTTTTGCTAGCTTTCTTTTCTTTATAATGTCGGCACATTCCTCATCAAACCATTTCTTGTTTTGCCTCTTTTTAAACAACAATGCTTTCTGATGCTGACAATTTAATAGTATCTCTTATAGCCTCCCATTCTTTATTTATATCAGTTTCTTCTTCGTTTGCCACATTGTCATCTGAAGATTCCAGTACTTCAAATCTATTAGCAATTTTTATTTGGTATTCTTGCCGCATTTCATCGTTTTTCAAGTTTTTTAATTCATATTTTACAGAATCATCTTTAGCGTTTGTTCCTCTCATAAGCGATAGCCGTTGTCTGATTTTCACTCTGACCAGATGATGATCTGAATTGCAGTCTGTCCCTCTAACTGATCTAACATCAATGATGCTACTGTGCCAGCGTTTATCCACTAATACATGATCTATCTGGTTCCGAGTTTCTCCATCTGGGGACGTCCAGGTGTATTTATGAATATCCTTATGCTGAAATGTTGTGCTCTTAATGAGATTCTTTGATGTGGCAAATGTGACTAATCTAACTCCGTTGTCGTTACTATCATCATGAAGACTGAATTTGCCTATTGTTGGTTTGAATATATCTTCCTGCCCCACTTTTGCATTAAAATCTCCTAAGACAATTTTCATATGATATCGTGAAAGGCTATCAAATAAGCATTCTAATTCTTCATAGAACTCATCCTTGATCTTGTCATCTTTATCTTCTGTGGGGGCATGTACATTTACAATTATAAAATCATGTCGTTTACCCTTTAGAATTATGTATGATATCCTATCACTAACAAACTTAATATCTCGATAGCGGATAGGATCCTCCTTCTGACTAAAAAACCCGTTCCAAATGCAGGTCTTTCTGCACCCCCATAGTATAATGCAAAGCTTCCTGATTCCTGACTACCTTCTCCTGGCCACCTAACTTCCTGTTAAAGCGACTATATCCAAGGGCGATTTATCCAATTCCCGCGTTAATATCTCTAGTGCCCCGCTATTGTATAAAGTCCTAACATTCCATGTTCCTAGGAACATGTCCCTGTGTTTGAGCCTTTGGCATGGGTTCCCTGAAGTAGTCCCCGCCCGGAGAACCGAATGGGGGACTATTTGACCTCCGGAAAATTTTACCCCAGTAGAACCCATGTCCACATTTCTTGACGGTTGTATTTTTACTGTGAAAGATCGTCACTCTTTCGACCAAGGTACTTATTTCGTCTGGCTTATCACCTTCGACCAGTCCGGCATGGGTAACCCTATCGGCAGCAATGCTACCGCCGGCATAGCTCTCAGGATCATTTAAGCACACAAGCCACTCCACCACGACAAGGTAAAGATACCATGGAGGGTTTAGATATATATCTAGATTGTATAATTTTGTTCAGAGATCTTAAGTATCTGTTACCTGCTGCTAGTTTTTCTTTTATTTCAATTAATATATCATTATTCCTGGATCCTAGGTACTTAAAATTCTGTACTTCTTCATATGTCACTCCATTTTATATTCTGTTAGTTCCTCCAACATGTTTTCAAATGCTGGGCCTTGGCAACAAAGCGTTCTTGCTCTGTTGACTTTTCAACAGGTCACTGTACAAAATGTGAGAGAATGTGTAGTTGTGCAAATAATTCATTCTTTTGTTTTCTTTGTGTTCTGCTTGGGTTGATTTGTTGTGGACAAAAACTGGTGTGGCAGATTTGAAAGTTAAGAAAAATAGATTTTCTAAAAATCATCTGGACAAGGAAATGATGGAGAATAGATCTGATATACAGAAATTTAGCATATACATTTTTTTTGTCATTTTGATTGATTCCTTAACTTTAATAACTATTACCCACCCATTAATTCACAAACCGCCACTGACTTGAACCCCTGACCTTCCAGAACATCGCCTTAAGCAACTACACTTCGGCAAACCCTCAGTAAAATATTAGTTTATAGTTCCTGATTAACAATTGACAATTTTTCACAGATATAAAATCTATCAATGCTCCTTGGAACTTATTTTTATGTAATCTCATAAGTAACATTTTGATTTCTGGATCAATGGAGAACAGATTTATTCTTACAAGAAAGAATTTCCTTAAGATTTCTTACCATTTTATTCAAAATTTGAATGAAAATAAAAACTTATAAAAATCAAGATAAGTTTCTTGAACTATTGTACAAAATACCACTATGAGGTTTAATGTAAGACTTTAAATGAAATTCTTTACACCTCACCTCAAATCCAGTTTTCTATTTATACCAGTTTCAAAAAACCAAGCCGTTTCATCATCAGTAATGATGTACTGTGTAATGAAAATACTGAAGATTGAAGCACCTGGGTTTTGAAACCTCTCTAATTATAAGACTGGATATGAGGTAAAGTGTAAAGAATTTTATTTTAAATTTCAAATTTATTATTTATGTAGAAAATCTATTAAATGTAAACGAGAATTGTGGCATTACTTGTTACACCCCCTCGCCACGATGAGGCACAGAGCGAGAGGGGGGCGCGGGGTGAACAATGAATAAGAGACCATTGACCTCAGCAGTGACATGGTTTGCCTCTCTGTGGTGCCTGTTCTGTTATCCATTATTCACAATTAGAAAAAAAATAGAAGTCTGAAGTCAATTACGATTACCAATGTTTCTACTCTCGACGAGGATGTGGGGAGTGCTGAAGGCACCATCTTGTCAGGAGTAGAAAAAAGTGGTACATTGCATCAACTTGCTTGAAAGACATGACCAAGTGTCTCGTCTCGTAACAGTAGATTACCAAATGCAGTTCCGTGACCAAACTCTTCTGTCCTAACAAAAAATATTAATTAACAAGTTTACCACCAGTTACTTCTACTTTTTGCAGGGAAGGGACGCGCTGAAGGCGCTGAGCAGACGTAAGTGGTGGTCACCTTGTTATTTTAAGCCCTACCAACATTATTCTTTAAAATATTCCTACATTGCTTTCCAGTCCCAATCTCACGACAAATGCCAAGATTTTTTTTTAAATTTGCAATTATATTGCTCTCTCATTCTCAAGTATAAAATACAAGATCACGAGAGTGATAATCAGTTTAATTTTCTAGAGATCTCAAAAAACCTGAAACACACAACCAAATAATTAGTTTTGCTGAAAAAGAAAATTCTACGGTGCACAGAGCAATGGATTTAGTCAAAAACCAAACTATTCACAACAAGCAAAATAAACTTCAAGGTGATCCCTCAATAAGCAAGTTCAACTAGATATTCCGTGTTTTAGAATATTTTATATTGCAAAACACACAATATCTAGACAAACATACTTTCTTCAGAGATCACCTTTAAGTTTATTATGCTTGTCCTGAACAGTCTGGTTTCTTGACTCAAGTCCATTATACCGCGCACCATAGAATTGATTAGTAGAATCAAGTAGAGTGCGAGATTGCTCACCACCAAACATGGCTTCCATCTCCGATACTCTACTTCCCTAACACAAGTGAACCATCTCTTATTTCTACGTTTCGCAGGGGTTGGGGGTGCACTGAAGGTGCTTTGTTGCTACTTTGCAGAAATAAGTGATTCTGTCACCTTATGTTTTTAAGCCCTACCTACATTATCTTTATAATATTCCTACATTTCTTATTACGAAGCTCAGATTTTTAATATTGTGACTTATACATCAACGCTGTCATTCTTGAAATGATAAAATACAATGTCAGAAGACTGATAATGATAAATTTTGTTGCTGTTAGATGAAAAAACCTGAAACACAAGCAAACAATTAGTTTCCTGAAATAGAAAATTCTACAGTGCATGATATAATGAACTTGAGTCAAGAAACCAAACTTTTAGGACAAGCAAAATAAATGTAAAGGTGATATATAAAAAAGTATGTTCGACTAGATATTCTGTGTTTTAGAATATTTATTTGTTTATATTCTAAAATGCAGAATATCTAGACGAACATACTTCATTTAGAGATCACCTGCAAGTTCATTATGCTTGTCCTGAAGTCTGGTTTCTTGACTCAAGTCCATTATACCGCGCACCATAGAATTGATTAGTAGAATCAAGTAGAGTGCGAGATTGCTCACCACCAAACATGGCTTCCATCTCCAATACTCTACTTCCCTAACACAAGTGAATCATCTCTTATTTCTACGTTTCGCAGGGGTTGGGGGGTGCACTGAAGGTGCTTTGTTGCTACTTTGCAGAAATAAGTGATTCTGTCACCTTGTGTTTTTAAGCCCTACCTACATTATCTTTATAATATTCCAACATTTCTTATTACGAAGCTCAGATTTTTAATATCTGCGACTTATGCATCGTCACTGTCATTCTTGAAGTGATAATGTACAATATCAGATAAATTTGCAATTTTCTTACAAATAAGAAATAAATAAACCTGAAACACAAGCAAACAATTAGTTTAACTGAAATAGAAATTTGATTAGTAGAATGAAATACAGTGCGAAATTGTTCACCACCAAACATGGCTCCCATCTCCAAAACTCTATTTCCCTAACATAAAAAAGTTGCTAACAAATAAGTGAACCACCTCTTATTTCTACCTTTCACAGGGGGCGGGGGGTGCACTGAAGGTGCTTTGTTGCTACTCAGCAGAAATAAGTGGTTCTGTCACATTGATTTTTACACCCTAACATGTTCATTATTTACACTACTCCCTTATTCTTTTTCACTAATAAACCTATAGTTTAGGAGCCAAATGCAAAAATAATGACAATATTAAACGTCAAACTTTTATCGTTATATATTGTCAAATAATGATTTTTTTTGCAATTGGACCCTATTTTTTAATTATAAAATTAAACCCTAAATCAACGAGTAAACAATAATCACTAGCACTGAAAGATAAAACATTTATTAGTGCAGTGAAGAGGAGTGCGAGATCGTTCACCACCAAACATGGCTCCCGTCTCCAAAACTCAACTTCCCTAACCTAAAAAAAAAATAAACAATACTCTACTTATTTCTACTTTTTGCTGTGGGAGGGGATGTGCTGTGCAGCTACTCAGCAGAAATAAGTAGTTGTGTCATTTTAAAGCTCTGCCTAAATCATTCTAATATTTATCATCACTCAACGCAGATTCATTCTCTAATTTGTGTGCAACGTATGTCCTGGAGGTTGAATGCAAAGACAAGGTTTAAAAACAGCATTCTAGACTAAATGCTGTCCGATCATTAAACATTGTATTAACAATCAACCCCCTTATTACAGGAGTTGAATGCGAAGATGAAAATTAAAAATAGACAGCATTCAAAGCCATAACTTAATAGCAGTAAATGTAGTCAAAATTAACATTTTCCCATTCAGCCCTGGCTATTTAATTCCATAAAAAAATCTCTAAATGCTTAACAGACAAGCCCTTACAGGGTCTAAGTATCGTAGAGTAATTAAACATCGCATTTAAATTCAACATCCTCCATTATTGTAGTCAGCACAACTGCTCGTAGTCAACCATAGCTGTTGTAGTTCCATTAACATACAGCCCTTTAAAGGCATTAAATATCGTAGAATGAACGTCTCATTTAAAATCAAGCATCTCCATTTCTGGAGTCAAACGCAGACAGACAGCAATCAAATAGTACAACTGCTGTCCGAAAATTGTTGCAATTAACGCTGGACATTTCAATTCCACTAAGATTAAAGAAAAAATCTCTAATTGCCTAACAGACAAGCCCTTACAAGGTCTAAGTATCGTAGAGTAATTAAACATCGCATTTAAATTCAACATCCTCCATTATCGGAGTCGAATACAAAAAGCACAACTGCTTGCAGTCAACCATAGCTGTTGTAGTTCCATTAACAGCACTTTAAAGGCATTAAACATCGTAGAATGAACGCCTCATTTAAAATCAAGCATCTCCATTTCTGGAGTCAAACGCAAACAGACAGCAATCAAATAGTACGACTGCTGTCCGAAAATTGTTGCAATTAACGCTGGACATTTCAATTCCACTAAGATTAAAGAAAAAATCTCTAATTGCCTAACAACGAACCTAAAATTAGACCTTCACTTCTATTAAAATATGCAGCCGAAGAAAGAAGAATCCTGAAAAGTTCCTACAAAAAAAAATGGGGTACAAAAAATGCAAGACTAATGGAAAGAACAGGCAACCTTCAATAGCCTTTCATGAATATTTCTTGATTTTACTTATAACATTTAAAAAAATACTTTTATGAAAATTCATAAATATATTTAAAATTACCAAATCTCAAAATCAAAATGATTCTAAAACTAACATTGAATTAAATGTTATTGAAAATAACCTAACGATCTTAAAACCAATTAATATTTGTCATTACTGTCATATTCACTTCAATTAAGTATTACTTGAATTGCAATATTTAATGTTAAGATTAAAATTAAATGCTTCACACGTCTCCTCACATCCAAGTAGACCGCAGTTTCAAAGCCTTGGTGGCTTCTTGGTGGTCTACTGGATATGAAGCATTCTATCTTAAATTGACACTCATAGTGATTTCTTCCTATAAAAGTTCAACACAAGTAAAAATGTTATTTAAAATACTTGGGTAATGAAAGTGCCACAGGTTGCCGATTCTGTAAAGGTAGCAGCAACTCGCATTAAGCGAGGTGCCTCACAGGGCTCTGCTGCTCAAACGGCGTTACCACCGACCCTAGCCTTATATTTGGGGACACTAAACATGGTCTGGCAGTAACGCTGCTTGCTTACTGCAGACTGCATTGCAACACCTGTACCAGTGCATCCAAACTGCTTGACTGAACTCTTCGCTATCTCACTTCTAATTGTATTCCACATTTAATGTTCATCTGCTCTACAAAATGCCAACTCTAGTCTTACAATCCTCGACTTAGAATCTTTATTTTGCAGATAAAACAGTGATTCAATAGTTTATACTCAATCTAGAATTATTTAATAATGCAACTACTTGATGTTAAAAATTGTTACTATGTTTTAAAATTAATATTTAATATATTTAAGTCCCTGCATCTTAATTGAATTATTATATATTTAAAATAAATTATTACAATCCAAATGACACCAAATCTATAAATTACATTGAAATTTACACATAATTATATATTTTTATTCATTATCATTTACCACATTCAAAATTAATATATTTTTAAAATTTCTAACCAAGAATTTTAACTCATTTCCATGTTGATTCTGTTTTGCAAACATTCAGTCAAGCAGTTGATACAAATTTAGATTTCCATTGCATTGTTGTTAACTGCAATGTTGTTAACAAATTAACCATAATTTTGAATAATATATATTTAATTTCAAGTTATTTTATCTTTAAATCAAATTATATCTTGAAAGCACAATTACCCATGTTATATAAATTATAAAGAAATTATTATGAATGGGTAATCTTCAAGTTTATCAAAAATAACATCAAAAACTCTACAAGAAATGTTGATTATTTTTTGTATTTTGCAAGAAGCAATAATAATGGTGTTATTCAGAATTTGTGCCCCTCTTAAATTAACCTAACCTAACATCCTATACGCGGGTAATAAATATTGCTTCAACAAGATTACAAATATCTGAATAAAACCATGTTAATTGTTAATCTGGTACAGGTTATTGTTCTGCATATCGTGCAGTGAAATATTTTATACCCTTTGCTCTTCAAAAATGCTGAAAAAGTCTACAAAAAAAATATTGTGCTACATAAAAAAAAGAAATACTACGTCCAAAAATGGGAATAAAACTGTGAAGCCATAAGTGATTATTAAATTATTTGAGTTTGATCTTACCTCATTAATTGTGTTGTTCAGAACATGTTTCAATATGTCTTCACATCAGCTTTTTCAGTCATGAGCTGACGATAAAATGAAAACATATTCAAACATAAAAATGTAAAAAATTCTTTCCATTAGGAGACAGGATATGGGGTGAGATGGAAAGAATTTTATTTTAAATTTCAAATTAAACGTCTTACTGATATTTCCTATAACAGTCCCAAATTGAAACGTTCTCAACAGCATCAATTCATGAGGTAAGATGTTAGGATTCTAATTATTGTAAATAAAACACAATGTTACTTTTTATTACATTCTTTATTTATTGAATTAAGTTAATGTTTTATTACCTCACCTCATATCCTTTTTCTTCTAGACTGCACTTTCAGAGCTTATCTCCATCATCAGTAGCCTCTGGTCGATCGGTGTTATGTCATTTCTTGGCAGTTTTCTTCTTACTTCTATTGGTAGACTGATGAACCTCTGGATCAGGACAAAATCTGTGGGAGTTTTGAAATTCATGAGTTTATCTTCCTTGTTTTTTTGGATGTGGATTTTTTCTGTGAGTCTGGGAAAAAATCCACATCCAAAAAAACAAGAAAGATAACTCATGAATTTTGAAACTCCCCGCAATTTTGTCCTGATCCAGAGGTTCATCAATCCACCGATAGAAGTAAGAAGAAAACT
>JASPKZ010002617.1:0-14784 GCA_030220185.1 Diploptera punctata
TTAGACAAGACGATCTTCTTTCACAATTCATAATTTGTAGAGAGGAATATTCATCCTGTTTCTTCGCCACTACCATTTGTATTCTTGATCGAGGGAAGGATTCTTACAACTCATGCGCAGAGCGAGGCTTCGAGATGCTTTGCAGCATAAAAATATAATTTTCACATGTTCCATTCCTAAACCTGACGATTCATTTATATCTTACAAAATGATGGCTCTGTGTATACCTGGGGAGGAATGTGTCCAAACCAAATGTAAATGCCACAAAACTAATTTACAGAAATTTTAGTAATCCACAACTTTCTCGGAAAATTTTTTCTACAAAGAAAAACACATAGGGGAAATTATTAATACAAAAGTTGTGTATTTACCACTAACACTATCAACCACTGTGGACCATTTTAGTAAAGATAAAAGCTCTCCATACATCTATATCCTGAGATAATATATTCCCACTCATTCTCCCTGTAATTTACGGACTTCCTTCCACATTTTATTATCCCACCCCATCCTTGCTTTTTCCTACTGAATTGTTTCCATTTGTGTTCCTTTTAATAAGTATTCATTTTTATAACGTTCCAAATGTCCTGCCCATCGGAGTCTATGAAACTTAACTCCTCATATTATATCTGGTTTTCTATCAAGATCATGGAGTTGACTACATTCCCCTGTCTACATGTCTCTGTTAGGTCAATATGCACTTTATTCACAAATACCCACATTTTCCTACGTCTTGAAGTAAGAGATCTGTTTTGCTTCCTTTTAACCTGAAGAATCGCCATTTTATATATTATTATTTTAACAAGTTTGAGAGAATTTGAGACAAGATTCTGCATCATGTATAGTACAGCCTATACCCAGAGATGATCCTATGAATAATTCATTTCTGTTTGTTACTGTTATTTGATTTCAGACACTTCATCAAAATGTCCATAATTAGCTATTGATATTTTGCACATATAGGAAGAAGATTACCACAATAATTGTCAAAATGTACTAATCAGTTATAAACGTTTATCTTTCTAGGAAACTACATTTGAAAATAAATTTGTTGCTATGAAGAAACACAAGATGGTGAGATTGAAAACAACAGGTCATTCAAATTATCTCAGCACTATGAGCGTGTAAAATAAATTATATGAGGAGGGAAAACTGTTTGATAAGAATATTGTAGCCTGGATGGATTCAACAAAATGGATGATTTCATTCGCAATACATAAGTTGATTGCATGAACTTTATGGTGAAAACAGGTCATTTTATATCAATGTAAATATAAAATAATTTAATATGCATATATTTATTTACATGCAGAACCATTGCTCAAGAAAACACAACTTCAAACAAAATCACATACATGTTCTTTCTACATTTAATTCAAAATTTCTTCACGAAAGAAAAAAAAAGTATTACATGGGAATTAATTGTGTGTGCAGCTACAAATTTCTGCCATTTTTATTTCACTTGGAATATTGTTAACCTTGAGGAGAATTGATAGGCGCTTAAAACACATGTAAGTACAGCACCTTCATTCTCGCTTTGTCATACTGTGTGATATTAAAGATGAGAGTTTTTCTAGAAATTGCAATATAAAGATGTAAACAAACTCCACATAAGCAGATGATTATTTGGCGTAAAAATTGGGTGAAGTTGTAGTTAAGGTATCTGGATCTCTGAGTGTTGTGCTGCTGACGTGATGCCTTCTTCTTTCTTTTTCAGGATAATGGAACCTGTAGGCACGAATTCAAGAATACAAGAATGCCGGAAACTCTGCTTAGGACTGGTCGAACACCAGATTCGTCTGGTAAGTAGAAGTCCTTTCAGGGTGTAACTTGGACAATCCTTTTACCCGGAGGTGCACCTTAAAATATCGGGCAAACAAAACCATGGCCATATCTTGGCATCTGGTTCAACGTGATACATATGTGCAAGTTGTGTATGTACCATTTTTATAAATACTCCTTTAACACATTGGTGACCGACAGCTGTTCGATCCACCCACCCCTACTAGACCGGACAATTTTCCTCAGTGGCTGGAATTTTTAAATTTTAAACTGTGCTAGCATACTGCGATTTTTACATCTATATATACATTCAGTAACAATAATATTTAAGCATTTATTTATTAGTGAACTGACCAGATCTTCTATTAGAAATTGAGGGTGTGATAGCGTTGGAAACATTCCCCTTGTGTTAAAGGGACAGTGCAGGAGTATATGTAGTGAGTTTCTTTCTTTTCTTGTGTTCACTGCAAATGCGGCAAAGTTTGGAGGAGTATTTTTTCGTTCCAGTCACAATTGGTGTTAATTTATGTTTCTTCATGTTTCCTGAAAACCTCCCTGGTGGGTCTTGACAATACAACTTTCTTGCTCCATTTCACTATTTTTCTAAGGATGAAGTAATGTGTAGGTACTGGTCAGCCCTATCTATGCCCTTCACATACTTGTTTATATTGAAGTATTCAATAGAGCATTTTACACACTCTACCGACCCCCCCCCCCACTCTCAAGTAGCCTGATGTAATGTCCTAACCATTCTTACGTCTCTCTTTATCTTTCCATGTTTGTAGCAAAACTCTTCTCCCTTACTGCAAAACACACTTTTTCCTGGTTTGAGTTTTATTTCCTGCTTCCACAAATGAATTTTGGAAGCCCCTTGTTAATCCTTATTGTTCCACAAACTATTGTCTTTCTTTTCGAGAAAATTTTCAGCTATTGCCACACTATTTTAATAATTATCCTGGTAGACATGTTGCCCACAGATATAAACTCGGCTCCAGAACGCCAGCAGAATAGTGTTTCTTATAATTTTTCCCCTTTGCAACATATATTTCCAGGTTACATATTAGCCAGTAATCGCCTAACTATCTGCACTAAAAGTCCATATTTCACCAGCCGTCTGTTCTTGATACTGTAAACTACTCTTTCTGTTAAGATGGAAATTTGATAAAAGAAAAGAGAGGGGTACAAAGCAACTAAAATGTGTTTTCACAAAGAGAAAAAAAAGGAAATTGCATGCCTCCTTCAAAAGTGAAGAGGCAGGGAAACCATTCAAAACGTAAAACTGGAAATCTCCGTGGCCCGGTCTGTCTAGCGCTGGACGTTTAAAAACACGGAGATCTCTGTGGTCCGTCACCAATGTGTTAATTATAATTCCATGTTTTGTAAATGTTAGATCATTGTGCTTTGTTTAATCTATTTTAAAATTGTAATATGTATTTAGGTTTTGTATGATTTTATTAGAATTTTTATTATTATTATTGTTATTATCATTATTATTCCAATATCCTTAAATGTATATCAGGTATGAATGCAGTGTGAATTGTGGAATGTAGACCGCAGGTTCCAGGCAACATCCAGGTAATTTATAATGACTTTGAGTAAGTTAATGTCATTTCATTTCTCATACAATTTGAAACTAAGTAGGTGCATTATTTGAATTAAGATTCCGTGCAATCATCCTGCAGATTTTTTTACCTCAGCCACAAGTCTCTTTTCGACAAAAACGTTGTGAAACTTTTGTTAATATAAGGATCGGGATGTACCTTAACTACAACTTCATCCAATTTTACGCCAAACAATATCTGCTATGTGGGTGTGATGATTTTTTTATTTACATTTGTAAATTGCATTTCCAGAAAACCTCTCACTTTGAGTATCACAATTACAGCAGACGTGCCATGTGGTGCACTACATTTGTATGAAGAACCTATGAATTCTATTCAGTGTAAATTGATGTCTAGCGACAATAAATATAAAATGACAGCTGTACTCAGAAATTAGTTCCCGTGTAATATTTCTTCTTCCTTCAAGAAATTTTTCAATTGAATATAAAAAAAAACATGTTATTTTATTTTAAGTTGTGTTTTCTTGAGCAATGGTTAGATAACATACACAATCTGCACTGTAACTGTTAATGATTGTTTAAATATTAAGTTTATATTCAGTTTACATAATATTTTGGAAACGTAATTTCTCAAAGTGAATTTTATACCAAGGTTCTCTATTTTCTGTATTTATAATTCATAATATCTTTCTTTGGATTCTTTTAAGATTAATTTTAATTCTTTGCTTTACAGAAGATAATTATTTTGCTAAAAATGTGAATATAACGTAAATTTATCCAACAACAGCATGAAGCGGGCTGAAATTTGGTGTGGAAACAAGACAGCAAATGAAGAACTCCTGATATTTGTGGTCAGAACAGCAAATCATGCTGCTTGCTTTGTCGAGTAAACGGATCCGAGTGACTAGGCCCTCCTGATTCTCGACGGGGGATAAATACCGCAACCATCAAGTGTTACTGGAGCATTTTTAATTTTTCACTTTTATTAACTTAAATATTCTTATCGATAAATTTTCAATACAGAGAAACATGTGACAATATATTTATAATTGTTCAATTACATTTCAGGTTGAAATCATCTGGAGCAACAAGAAACTAATTTTCATTATGTAAAAACCACAGAGAAGAACTTTGTACATAGTGTCCTTGGAATATGCATCTTAGTTCCTACATTATGCCATATAGAAAGATTCCATTTTGGAACCACTATTGGCATAAATAATAACTAACTGGCGCTACTGAGCCTGTAGGTTCATGGCCTTGCTAACATATGCTCTCCATAGCTAATGTTTACAAATCATATCTTATATAATTTAATGTAATCGTGGTTAATATTATTCTCCCATCTCATTCCTGGTCTGCACGCTGAGGTTTTCTCAAGTCTCATGCCCCTCTTTCATTCCCAATTCGGGCCACATGTCCTGCCCATCGCAGTCTATGAGCCTTAACTGTTCTTATTACATCTGGTTTCCTATAAATATCACTGTTATGTAGTCTTCTCCATTCACCTCTCTCTTCATCTCCATTTGGACCACAAATGTTCCTATGAACTTTATTCTAAAATACTCATAATATTTTCTCCTCACTTAAATTAAGAATCTATGTTTCGCATCCATATAATATAAATGGAAGAATAACAGTTTTATACATTTCCAGTTTAATCTAGTGACCAACTATTATGTAATGTCCTAACATTCCATGTTCCTAGAAACATGTGTTTAAGCCTTTGTCATGGATTCCTTCAAGTAATCCTGCCCGGAGAACCGAATGGAGGACTTTTTTACCCCAGTTTCTTGACGGTTGTATTTTTATGGTGAAAGATCACTATTTCGACCAATGTACTTCCAATACTTTAACACCAGGGTGTGATAAATATGTCTTCTGTTTCTTTGTGGCAGAAACTTTGCAGTTTTTGAATAGCAACCTGAAGATGGTGCTGGTGATGTCTCATCTTTCAACTTATTGTAACGTGTTTGTGTTCAACGATAAGTCAATCTGCTTGTGGTCTCCAGACCTAGTAACAATGTATTGTGTGGTACAAAGTAAGTAACCAATACAGACTGCATCAACTACCATTATTAACAGAAACTAAATAATAATAAAGTGCAAGGTTCTTATTGAACAATGTCAGTTTACAATTTTTACAACCTTTTTTTGCAAATTCCAAAACAATTCTCATGAAAAGGTTTCTGAAAAAAATTTAAAGATCCTCGCTGATCCAATCTAATAGACACCAAAATGTATATTTATACCAGCGAGTGTTGCTACACCTAAATAAATAAAATATTAAAGTTTAATTAAATTGTATGATATACGCTGAGACGAACCAAACATGGCAGTTGCTAGTCAGTTTTTAATTTCGGATTTCAGGTAAACCTCCACTTCTAATTGTCGAATTTTGCTAATTTTTTTAATAATACCTGCCTCGGATTATTTTAATAGGAGATACTTAGTTTCATTGTCAAACATCGAAAATTGTGATCGCTAGAGCAATTTTTAAATGTTCACTTCAGGTGAACTCCTACAGCTGATGGTTTTAGAGAGTGCAATTGTGAATGTAAGCCAACCAGGGACCCACTCAAACCAACACAAAAATTTTCATCAAAATCGGTCCAGTTGTTTAAGCAGTTTTTGATTCCACATTTGAAGTAAACCTCCACTTCTAATTGTTGGATTTCGCTCATTTTTTTTCTAATACCTATCTCGGTTTATTTTAATAGGATATACTGAGTTTGGTTGTGAAACACTGAAAATTGTGTTCGCTAGAGCAATTTTCAAATTTTTCACTTCACGTGAACTCCTACACCTAAGAGTTTTAGACAGTCCAATTGTGTATCTACAACATCCAGGGACCCACTCTCACAAACATAAAAAAATTCATCAAAGTTGATTAAGTCGTTTAGGAGGAGTTCAGTAACATACACAAGTATATATACAGGGCGGTCATAAAGTCTCGATCCATTTCTCTGTTAACGTAATTATTTTCTTTTTCTTTTAGCATAATCTAAAAGCGTGCTGACGATAGAAGAACGTGTGCATGTTGTTAGTGCGCGGATTATCTTATACCGAGGTGCGACAGGCGTTCACTCAGACCAGGACCAACACGAGCAAACATCCAGTTACTTTGCAATAAATTTCAAAGAATTGGGAACGTTGCGGATGAACCACACTCCGGGAGATCTTTTGTACCAGAAGAGACCGTTCAGGGAATCAATTGAAAGAAGCCCGAGAGCATCAAGTCGTCGTTTAAGCAATGAGTTAGATTTGACAAAATAAACAATTTTGAAAGTTTTACACTTTACGTTGAAAATAAAATCGTACCATACTCAGGTGGTCCACAAATTAGATGCAGAAGATTACGCAGCTCGTCAGGCTGCATGTTATGATTTGATAGCGGCTGCACACAATGAGGACCTTATGGATCACATCCTGTTCAGTGATGAGGCCACGTTCCACATCTGTGACAAAGTTAATAAACACAACACCTGAAAGTGAATGCATGGCTTGGAATTACGAAGACTACAGTGTGTGGACCCTTCATGTTCGCAGAACATGAAATTAATGGCAACAATTACCTTGACATGGTCAAGTTATTTCTCGAACCACAGCTACACCTGAATGGCCCCTGGACTTCTCTGCTTGGGGGATTCATAAAGGGGGAGGTGTAAAAGACAAAGGTACGGGATCTCCAGGATCTTAGGACTCAAATTCGCAATCCAGTGACGGCTATTTCACCAGCTATGCTTCAAAACGTCTTTCGGGCTACTCTCTAACAAATGGAAAAAATACTTCGAAATGGACGGAGACCATGTTGAAATACGATAAACATGCATACATACCTTGACAATAAACATACATACATCAAACTGAGTTCCTTATTTATTGGAAACGAATCGAGACTTTATGACCAGCCTGTATGTTGCGTGGGTGTGTAAAGAAAGATATCTCCATCCCATTTTATATTTTTACACAGCAAGAATGTAAAATTATGAGTCACCATGAAATATACATTGTCGCTATAAGTTATTGCTCTGTTATCAATATTTTCTTTTTTTATGGCACAGAAAAAAGTGTCATTCCTTCTAGCAAGAAAATTAATTTTTCACAATTTATGTAAATAATATTAAGAATAACAAATATTTTTTATTTGTTTTGTTTTAAATATTGTATAATCGTAAAATTAGTTTTCTATATCTCATTATTTTCCTGTTTTTTATATACACTAGACAGGGACAATTTAATATGTCTTGCTTGTATACATTTTATTATTAGTTTTAGTCTTAATTTTAACTAATATTAACTGGTTGTATTATAGATCGTAATATGTATATTAGATATTATCTTTTGATCAAATTTTTACTTAGTGTTTAATATTAGAGTTAATTAAGATTGTTATATTCTTATGTAATATATGTTTGTCCTGGTGAGTGGAAGAGAAGGCCACATGGCCTTAACTCCACCAGGCTAAATAAATAAATCTTAAAGACATCTTTCTTTACACTCACTCACTTATGTGTGTGCTATTAGCAATCCAGCAGCTGTAATTTTTGTGTTAGCGGAACAAAACTCGACATATGTGCAATTATTTTTTTAAAAAAATGAAGGTCGAGCTCACTAACCATTAAGTATAGTAGTTCACCTCACATGAGGTCTGGGCATATCATTTCTCTCTTCAAATACGGTTACACAAGCTCAAATGAGATAAAAAATACCATAATTAATTGACAAAGAGAAGGAAAGATCAACAGCAAGTAAGTTGAGTTTCTCACCTGAGTGTTGCGTCCCACGTCACACCTTGAACGACCCCTTTGTGCTCCTTCACAATTCCCAAATTACGACCTGTAACAACATTACATTCTTCTCACTATTTAACTCATCTCCCAAATGACCAATCAAGTTTCAATGACTTTTGTTTTACAACCAATGACAGTCATGATTCACCTCGATATTTATTGAATTCTCGTAACCACCTCCTGCTTTTGTGGTAAACAAAGTTCCTCTTTTTTTTAATACTCTGTACAGGTCAGAGCATTTATATTTGAAGAGAAAAATTATATGCTCAGACTGGCGTTTGAACCCAAGACCTTTGGTTTTCTAGTCCAATAGAGCATTGGACTGCTGAGCTATCTGGGCAATACTAACTAAACAGACATTTTCTTTAATTTAAGACATTTTTAATTTTTAAATTTTAGAATTGTTAATCGCAACTAATGTTATATTAGCCTGGGTAATCTTCTGTTAAAGTTAACACCCCAGACGATAAAAAATCTGGAATTTATCAAATAAATTGCAAAGATTGCAATAATATATATATATACACACTGCTCAAAAAAATTAGGGGATATTGTAGAATAACCTATTAAGACTATGTTTTTTGGAATAGTAATAGATGCAATCACTTTCTATTACTCCAAGATAATGTAAATAAGAGTTTGAAGTTGTTACGTAACCTCGGTACCACACCAGAGGGCAGTGTCTGTACTGTTGATGTGAAAGGGTGGTGTGGGGGTGAATGTTTTGTTGCTGTTTTTAAATCCAGTCCAGTTTTCAGTTAGTGAATGACTTGCCTTAGGGACAGTGATGCCTCGACAATGTGATTTACCTGAACCAATGGCTTGGAGGGCCATAGGAAGGATGGAAGCTGGACAGACACAACAAGAGGTGGCACAAGCCATTGGGGTGTCTCAAAGCGTGATTTACAGACTTTGGAATCATTTTCAAAGAACATACTGTTCACAGAAGAGCCGGACAAGGTCGACCACGGGCAACAACAGCAAGGGATGACCGTTACCTCTTGTTAACAGCCCGTCGGAATAGACAGCAGAATGCAACTCAACTGCGAAATACACTTCAAACAGCAACAGGACGCAGGGTGTCAACTCAAACTGTCCCTAATCGACTGCATGGAAGTGGTCTCTATGCCCGTAGGCCCATGGTGTGTACCAGGTTAACTCCACAACACTGTAGAGATCGCAGAAACTGTGCGGAGGAACATCGTGGGTGGAGGCATGCTGAATGGAGATCAGTTCTTTTTTCTGATGAGTCGCGATTCAACGTGGAATGTGATAGTCGGCGTGTATTCATCTGGAGAGAAAAAGGGACACGAAACAATCCAGCTTTTGTACGTGAAAGATCCCCATATGGTGGCAGTGGATTGATGGTGTGGGCAGGAGTCAGTAGTGGTGGACGTACGGACCTCTACGTCATCCAAGGTGGTACTTTGACTGCGGTAAGGTATAGAGATTAGATTCTCTGACTTTTTGTCGTCCCTTATGCTGGTGCCATAGGTGATTCTTTTCTTTTTATGGACGATAATGCACGACGCCATAGAGCTGGCTTGGTGGACGACATGCTGGAAGTGGAGGGTATCGAGCGTATGCAATGGCCAGCTTCCTCCCCGGACTTAAATCTGATTGAGTATGTGTGGGATGCATTAGGCAGGCGCATTGCAGGCAGACCTCCCACAACTGTTCCAGAGCTGCACATTGCTCTTATGGAAGAGTGGCCACGTATCCCCCAAAAACTCATTGCTAACCTCATTGCATCAATGCCACACAGGTGTAAGGCAGTGCTGGCCGTTCGAGGAGACCATACACCATACTAAAGAAACATTTTCACCCATGTTAATGTTGTTTTGTTTGTTTGCCATATTGCTAATTAGGATCTCTTTGACACCTGGTGTGGTACAGAGGTTATGTAATGACTTCAAACTCTTGTTTACATTCTTTTGGAGTAATAGAAAGTGATTGCATCTAATACTGTTCCTAAAAACATAGTCTTAATAGGTTATTCTACAATATCCCCTAATTTTTATGAGCAGTGTATATATATATATATATATATATATATATATAGGAAAAACAAAAAGGAAATTGGACACAAAAAAAACACTTGACAAATATAGCGCTACTCAAAAAGAAGGAACAGAACTCAAACATTTATTTCATTCAAACTACAAAAAATAGAAACACAACTCCACGTTCCTGGAAAGAGAAAAGTTTGAAGTTCTGATCACGGCCACATAGATGCTGTTGCTTCAAGTTGCTTTGCGGCTGTTAGCTAGGAAGAGAAGGAGAAGAAGATCAACTTCATCGCCAGAGGCCTCCCAGGTCACCAGACCTAATCCCATGTGATTTTTATCTGTGGGGTTACGTAAAAGACCATGTTTTTATCCCCCCCCCCTATGCCTAACACTCTTCAAAATCTGCGACATCAAATTGTTGAAGCTGTGAATTTGATAACTAGAGACCAGCATATTTGTGTGTGGCAAGAAATGAGCCACCGTTTTGATATTTATCGTGTAACACATGGTGCTCATATTGAATGCATAAAATAGTGAAATTCTAGTAACGTTGGAAATGAGTTTATATTTTTTGTAGTTTGGAAGAAATAAATGTTTGAAGTCTGTTCCATCTTTTGAATAGCCCTGTATAAAAAACGGTGAAAATAAAATATCAGCGATAGCAGCACACAGTGTATTAGAGATTCATAGAATTGAAAAAGAAGTTAAACTTTTGAAACATCTATCTAAACATTTGCAATTAACAGTTTAGGAAAATATATAAACTTAAAAAAAAAAACATACTAGAAACATGAGTTTTGAATTTTTGGATGAAGCAAATAAAAGTTGCAATATGGAGGCCTTTCAAAAACAATGTTTCATCTTCAGTATTTTAACTGGATCTAACATTGTTGTATAACTTGTACAATGGGTTTAGGTCTGTGGGTGTGTTCTCATTGAAGAGGTCTGTATTCTTTGCTTCTTTTAGAATCTCTATATCTTCAAGGGTGCTGATGTACTCTCTGTCTTGAACGACCCAACCTGCTAAGAGCAAGTGTTTACTGGCAATATCGAACCCGAAGGACCATGGCCGCACGGACATAATCTCTCCACACATCCCTAACCTGACATGTTTCCAATCATCCCCTGTATAATCTAAAAAAAAAGGTACAGGTAAAATGAAACATTTTCACCCATGTTAATGTTGTTTTGTTTGTTTGCCACATTGCTAATTAGGATCTCTTTGACACCTGGTGTGGTACAGAGGTTATGTAATGACTTATATCTTCAAGGGTGCTGATGTACTCTCTGTCTTGAACGACCCAACCTGCTAAGAGCAAGTGTTTACTGGCAATATCGAACCCGAAGGACCATGGCCGCACGGACATAATCTCTCCACACATCCCTAACCTGACATGTTTCCAATCATCCCCTGTATAATCTAAAAAAAAAGGTACAGGTAAAATGATCCCACTACAGGCCTTATCTCTCCGTCTCCTTGGGTTCACCTCCAAAAATGTGTCCCTACAGTTTTATATCATCCCACATTATTACACTATTTACAGCTTACGTCGTAAATCAAATCTGGGTTTGAAAGAATCGACAAATTCTGCTGAAGGCACTTTTTATTTCAGACTTGAGGTTCTTTTATACCTAACACACGGGACCCATCGCTTCACATCCCTTCAAAGAGGCCCTTGGAGTAGTAGGAGGTTAAGGCTCCCATTTTTCTAAATATTCGGCACTTAATGTCAGCCAGCTATCAGCCCTGCGTGACCGCCGTCTTTATCCCAGAACAAGCATCTGGTACTCATTTTACTTAGAGGCTGAGTCTACCCCAGGACGATAGCGCCGCCTGAAGGCTTGGGTAAGTTTAAAAACCCTGACCACACCGGGACTCGAACCCTCGACTTTCTGGATTGTAGCGTAGTGCGTTAACCATTGCGTTATGGCGTGCCCCCCCCATATAATCAACTAACTAACTCATGGCACTATCGAACCCCGTAGGTTTCATGGGGCCGCGCGGACGCTACATCCCTATCCTCAGCCAATGTTTTCCAATCAATCCCCTGTATAATCTACTTCCCTCAGATCATGGTTAATGATTATTCTACCACCTCATTCTTGGTCTACCAACTGGGCGTTTTCCCTTTGGATTTCCTACAAGAAGCTTCGCCATTCGTGTCACACATGTCCTGCCCATCGCAGTCTACGAGACTTAACTGTTCTCTTATTACATCTGGCTTCTCATGTAGACCATGTATTTCACTGTTATGTAATCTTCTCCATTCACCTGTCTGTTCATCACTCTTTGGTCCAAAAAATGTTCTATAAGAACTATAGTCTCAAAAATACTCGTAATCTCCTTTCCTCTCTTGAAGTAAGAGTCCATGTTTCACATCGATATAATATAACTGGTAGAATAACAGTTTTATATATTTTCACTTGGGGCGTCAAGAGTTTCTGTAATACATAATAACATGCATTTTCCAGAACTGAGCTTGTGGTTTCATCTCATCCCTTTCTTCCAATCACGGTTAATATTATGTGTGTACTGGCGCGTGCGCAATATAGAATTCCTTTCCTTGGGGGAGAGACGAAAAAAAAAGTGTGCATTCTACACATTACACTGCCAGCAGACTGTAGTTCGTAGGAATCCGAAGGAGCTAACTGGTTAGAAAAAGTGGGACTTTACCCACACGCTGTATCATAAAGTTGCGAATGATGATATCATAAAACTCAGGAGAATAACAGAACTGCGCACTATATGTCACGTTCAGTTCCACAAAGTTTGCAAAACCGTAGAGATAAAGTTTGTTTTTAAAATCTCACATATCAACAGCATTCAGAGGCAATCGCGATGTCCAAATCGGGCGTCCGCCTCGTTACAGCAATGTCACGTTACCAGGTATACGTAGGGTTTTTATAAAAACGTCAGAAAATGGAACACATTGCAGATAACTGCAAACTACTGTATCGTCACAGAGTGGAGACACACATTCCCTCTTACTGCTCGGCCAAGTTAATCAACAGCGCGCAGGGAATGTTCTGCTATCTCTTGCTACCTGTTGCCACTTCCTGTCCCATGTACTGAGAGGAGCGCTGGTAAATACTGTGTTTTTTAATG
Source organism: Diploptera punctata (assembly GCA_030220185.1). Taxonomy (NCBI): domain Eukaryota; kingdom Metazoa; phylum Arthropoda; class Insecta; order Blattodea; family Blaberidae; genus Diploptera; species Diploptera punctata. The sequence continues at coordinate 13,252 of JASPKZ010002617.1, forward strand.
ATCCGACAGATACAGAAGTAGTTGACCAAATTGAATAATCCAGCAACCATGTTACCACTGGGCAGTGAGGCTGACCCTATTTTGCCCTTCTACATTACATGTTGCCCATTCCCGTCTTTTTAACGTAAAACTACACATTTTGTCTCTTAATCAAAAGATAATAATTTTTCATTATTAGAATATACTTGAAAACAGTAACATGGAAAATATTATGCATTATGCTATTATGTATTACAGAGACACTTGACGTCACAACTCCTTTCAAAAAACAAACTAAAAATATATAAAACTGTTATTCTACCAGTTATAGTATTTGTATGTGAAACATGGACTCTTACTTTAAGGGAGGAAAGGAGATTACGAGTATTTGAGAATAAAGTTCTTAGGAAAAATTTTGGACCAAAGAGATATATACAGACATGTTGAATGGAGAAAGAAAGCTACTTAACAGTTAGCTACGTAGTCTTTATGGGGAATCGCAGATATAATAAGAACAGTTAAGTCTCGTAGATTACGATGAGCAGCGACAATGTACGGCCCGAAGCCTTTGCTTGTCTAACAATGCAAAATCCAAATGTTACGGTAGTAATTTAGAATGGGTTTGATCGATGTAGCACTGGAGTAGTGTTCCATTGTAACGTAGCACCAAAAAACAGCGATTGAACGGTTTAAAATTTCATTTTGTTTCTGCAGTGCCGTCGAAAAATATTTGCTTATGTTTTCAGATATGGATGTTAGGTAAGTTTGAATACATTCATTACATAAATATTAGAATAAATACACTTCTTATTATTACACTGCAGCTCTTCATTTAGTAGAATACTTAAAGATTAAATGAAACGCATCCTGTCACTAATACAATCTTTATATTCAACTAGGGTAATGCCCTCCTACTCCTAAAATGTATGAAATACGGTTTTTAAATTTTCGTTCGTGTATAACTCCTACACCTGATGGTTTTTAGAGCATAATAACAGCTAAACAACTCGCCCCCCCGGGTACCTGAAAATGTGTATACACAAAAGTTATACGTTTCGACCAATCAAACATGGCGGTTTGCTAGAGTCAATTCTTATTTTTGGATGTTCGGGTAAAAACCCACTGTTAAAATAGTCGGATTTCGCTGAGTTTTGGGATAATACTACCACCTACCTCGGTTTAATTTTAATAGCATATACTGAGTTTCCGTTGTCAAACAACGAAAATTTGCGACCGTCAGAGCAGCTTTTAATTTTCGTTTCAAGGTGAACTCCTTTACACCTAAAAGCGGCTATAGACTGAGATTGGTGGTTATATATAATGAGAATGGAGGAGGAGAATCCACTAGAAGCTACACTACTGAGACCAGATGGAGCAAGAACCGAGTGGAGATGGATAGAGGAAGCTCGGGTGTCCCGGGATGGAGGAGGGCGTTGGACAGTGGATGCTTTGAAGAGCAGCCGTAGGGCCCATAAAAGGGTGTAAAAAGCTAATAAAGCGGCATAAACCTCGGCGTACTTCAAAACCTGTAATTTACAAATTTGTCATGCAAAT
>JASPKZ010002618.1:0-13431 GCA_030220185.1 Diploptera punctata
GGACACAAAGAGTAGGGCTGCGTATAGGCCCAAACAGTTTTTCGGACACTTTTGAAATCCAGAATGGATTGAAGCAAGGAGATGCACTTATTCTCCTCTACTATGTAATTTTGTACTAGAGGTGTCATTAAATCTTTAGAGAATGAGAAAGGCTTACAACTGAATGGGTATTAAGAAGCTGTGCGTTTATGCTGCATGATGTAGACTACTGGCCGATAGCGAGCGGATACTAAAGGCAACCGACACACACTATTGAGTAACACTAAGAAATAGGACTGGCAAGCTAAATATCAATAAAAACTAAACATATATGGTCACAGGTTAGAAATTCATTATATAAGGAAAATGGAAAGCTAATGGCAAATGAGGCGAAATTTTGAGGAAGCTGGCTGAATTCAAATACTAGGAACAATAATCACAAATAGGAATGAGATGCAATAAAGAAAATTAAACATAGGCTCAATTCTGGAAATGCGTGATGTTATGCCTTTGCAGAGACCCTTGATATCCCAACTCCTTTCAAAGAAACGTTAAACGAAAATATATAAAACTGTTATTCTACCAGTTATATTATAGGGACTGCCCGAAACTGTGCAGACTCTTATTTTAGGGAGGAAAGGAGATTTACAAGTATTTGAGAATAAAGTACTTAGGAAAATTTTTGGACCAAAGAGAGATGAACAGACAGGTGAATGGAGAAGACTACATAACAATGAACTACATGATTTTATAGGAAGCCAGATATAATAAGAACAGTTAAGTCTCGTAGACTGCGATGGGCAGGACATGTGCCACGTATGGGGGAGAGAAAGCCTTGCATGGAAGCTTCTTGTAGGAAAGCCAGAGTGGAAACGCCCAGTGGTAGGCCAGAATGAGGTGGGAGAATAACATTACTATGATTTGAGGGAAGTAGATTATACAGGGAATGATTGGAAAGATTAGACTCAGGATAGGCGGATGTATGGAGAGCGTATGTCCGCGCGGGCCATGAACCTACGGCGTTCCATAGTGCCAGTGAGTAAGTAAGGTAGTGGTAGTAGGAGTATTATTGTTAGTAGTATTAATAGTAGTAGTTGTGGTAGTGGTAATTGTAGTTGTACTAGTAAGTGCTAACATTAAAGTAGTCCCACTAAGGCCTCAGGAGGCCCTTGGAATAGGTCAGGAGGTTAAGACTTCCCACTTTTTCTTCGGGACAATCGGACATTTGATGTTCGGCGTTGTCAGCCCTGTCGTGGACAGGCCGCTTTGCGCCCTGAACAAGCGTCTGGTACTAATTCCGTTAGAGGCTGAGTCGATGGACAGGGCCATAGTGTCGCGAGAAGGTTTGGGTTAGTTGACAAATCCTAACCCCACCGGGACTTGAAACCCTCGACCTTCCGGCTTGTAGCGCAGTGCCTTAACCACTACGCAACGGGCGCCCCGGTGTATAGTTTGGAAGAGGTATTAGTAGTGATAGTAGTAGTAGTAGTAGTGGTGGTGATTTGAAGTAGTGGTAGTAGTAGTAGCTAGTTGTAGTAATAGTAAGTGGTTGTCATTTGACAGTGAGTAGTGTTTTGTCGGTAATATTAGTAGTGTGGTTGTATTGTTAATGTAGTTGTATTGGTGTGGTAGTAGTAGTTGTTGTGGTAGTGGTTAGAGTAGTGAGTAGTAGTGATGATAGTGGTAGTAATAGTAGCCAGTGGGTAGTTGTAGTAATAGTAGTTAGTACTGGGAGTAGTGTGGTGTTATTTGTATAGTGCGTAATAATAGTAGTCTTTGTTAATCGTATTAATAGTATGGTAGTAGTAGTGTGGTAGTGATAGAAATTGTGGTATTCAGTAGTGGTAGTAATAGTGGTGGTTGGTAGTAGTAGATTTGTGTTTTGTAGCAGTAGTTGTGGTTGTGGTAGTAGTAGTTGCTAACTGTGGAATTGTTAGGTAGTAATATAGTGGTAGTAGTGGCAGTATTAGTAGTAGTAACTTGTGTGGTCGTAGGGGTAATTATTGTTTAGTAGTGCTAGTGGTAGTAATGGTGGTAGTAGTGGTGGTGGTAGTAGTATTAGTGGTAATATTACTTAGAATGGTTAGTATTATTATTGGTGTGGTAGTAGTAGTGTAGCGTTGTTGTAGTAATAATAGTGGTGAGTAGTAGTAGAATTGTTAATAGTAGTAGTTGTGTGCAGTGGTGGTAGTAGTGTGTTGGTAATAGTTGTGTAGTATTAGCTGTAGTAGTAGTGATAGTAGTGTTGTAGTTATGAGAATTTAAGTTAGTAGCAGTAGTGGCAGTGTTAGTTTCAGTAATAGTAATGATGTTATTAGTAGAAGTGCGTAGTATATTGCTAGCGGAAGTTGAATTGTAGTTGGTAATAGTGTTAAGTAGTAGTAGTGGTCGTGGTATTAGTAGCAGTAGCATTGGTGATGGTAGTGCGTAGTTTAGTATTTTTGGTAGTGGTAATAGTATTAGTAGTAGTGCCGTGTGGTGTGCAGTGTAGTAATAGAAGTAGTGTTGGTAGTGCGTAGCGGACTGTGTATTGGTGGTAGTAGTAGTAGTGATTGTGGGTAGTATTAGTGTTAGTGGATTTTGTAGTAGTAATAGTAGTGGTAATGGTAATAGTAATAGATGTAGCTGTAGTAGTATTAGTAATTAGTAATTGTTGTTTTAATTGGTAGTGGTAATAGTAATCATAGTAGGATCAGTAATAGTAGTAGTGATGGTGGTAGTAGTAATAGTAGTATTAATCGTCGTATTAGTAGTTAGTTAGTAGGCGGTAGTAGTTGTAATAATAGGTATTTTATTAGTAATAGTAGTCATTGTTGTTTATATTAAAATATTATTATAACCAAGTATCAATTTTACCTTATAATGTCATAACTTCTCTATCATACTGAACATCAAAATTAAGATATTCTTCATTTTAATTTATATTCTGAATCAGAGAGTAATAGATGTCATTATCTATTATAAATCATCGTTACAGACTCAACTTCATTCAACTCTTCTATCCTATCGATTATTTCTTCCTTACTTCTTACTGGCTTCCTTAATAAACCAACATTATGGAAATTCAACTTGAATGAAAATTTTGGTTTACAAAAATAATTTAAGTTAGTTTTCCAGCATCCGGTATTTGTTACGAATATTTACACTGTGACTACATATATCTTTACTGGTAGAGAAAATGAGAGAAATATAACTAATAGGTACAGCTATTATCTAACGGCCTTGTTGGGCCTAGAGTTTTAGTTCTTGGTCTGTGCGTCCCGATGGGTCGGGCAATTCAAACTCGGGCGGTGGTCGGTTGATTTTTTAGAATGTTAGAATCCAAGGGTTAAGTTCTCCGATAGAGAATTTAGGCCGTGGGTCCCGAGTCTGAAAACTTTCGGGGTAGTAGAAGGACTCTAGTCCTGTCTGGTAAAAATTATATATCGGCTATTCCCATCCAAGTTACACATTGTTGTCTGCAAGATTTTTTATGAGGATGTGCTAAACCTCATGACACTAGCTGACATATGCTAGGTAAATAAGCCTGACTAAATTTGCTCTATATGAACTTCCCGTTAGGGAGCATCCTTCTCTCACGTGAGGATGTATGGATATAGATTTCTATTAACTACAGCTATTAGCAACGTATTAGTTATGATTTACACAAGGCGTTATCTTAAACTTATAAAAGTCCGTCACGCAGGAAAAACTGAGTGTGTAAAACTGAGTGCATTACCTCAGAAGTCCAATTAATGGTCTCATTTTGACGGTTTACATTTATTGCTATATGTGAAGAGTTTGGTTCCGACAAAACAAAAATTGAGGCCACTAGACCGTTAATAAAAACAGACACACACAGATATATATATATATATTATATATATATATATCTATATATATATATAAAGTATCATGTGCACTGCTGTGGTTCTCAAGGTAGTGTGCTGCTTTGTCACACAGCGGGCTGGTTCGATTCCCGATCGGTACAGTGTCCTGTGTGAGGTTTTATTCGGGGTTTGTTACTCACTATGAAACAAATGTCAGAAGCTTAGGACCCAACGGTCCTCGAAAATTATCCGGCCATCATCATCATCCTTACCATTTCATCATTATCTTATCCTGTGTTGTAAGCAATGGGAAACTACCATACCTATTATTCCCTAGTAAAGCTGCAAATACATAGCATGAAAATGTTATGAATGAAGTGAAAGACCTGTCCTCGGGAAGAACTTAAGCATGGATGGAAGGATTGCTAGAAGTTCTTTCTCGAAGCTCCAATTTTTTTTCCCTCTCTCAATTTTCTCACTGCATCCAAAAAACGTCCGTTGTTTTTTTCTTCACGCTCTACCACCCCTAATTCTACAACCATCGACCTGAGCGATCTCTCTGGCAGTAACGGTAATGTACGTAGTTCTGTCACATTACAAAATGACATAATATGTCGCCAGTTTTTCCGCTTTTCTTGCTAAGCGGACATAATTTAATGCCGTCCACGGATGTTAAATTATGTGTATCGCTTCAGCCAAGTGGAAACCAAGCAATATACACTTTTATCATCACCACCCAAAGTGTTAATGCATATCTGTTCCCAGTGTAATTTAATTTCTTATTCCAGGATAAGAGATATGATTTTTTGTCACCGCTGCTGCTTTAAATATCGCATTAATCTAATTACATAGTGAGGGGGGGGTTTCAGTACAGAGTTCCAGGTATCAGATTCAAGAGTCAAATTCAATGATAGCCACAGGACAACTTTAAGAGAATAATCACCATAGACCTGCCCAGGCGAAGTTAGAGAAAGTATCAGTTTAACTAATAACTAATCATAAATAAACACCCTCCCACATAGGAATTGTGTACTTTGAAGTTGGCGGAAGGTGTTGTTGTACATCTAAAATACCAAAGACTAAATCTGAAGTAGATTAACGATTGTCAATCCCTCGTTGATGGGACAAAATTTTCGGCGAGAAAAACAGATAAAGACGCCATCCAGAAGATGTTCAAAAGCCCAAATGCGGGTGACGAAGTTTTCACTTTCTAACGGCCAGTAAGGAGAGAAATTAACAGTTAAGAGAAATAGCTTCTCTATAGAGCAGATAAACCTTCTATGGGAGAAACACCCTAAACAAATATTTCATTTTGGGGATTGGAATTAGGCCGGTATCCATTAAATTTCTTACAAATGAAACTGAATTATGTAATAGAAAGGAAAAGTATAGTTGATAAATTCAAACTGTTCTATCAGTGTTACGTGTTATTAATATTTAAGTACGTTTTTTCATAGTTGGAATCAATAAGGCGGAAGGAAATTCAAAGTGGGCAAGGGAGACTCAAAATAGTTCGCTTATTTTTTTTTTTTCAAGCTTGAGGTTCCAATATATGCCGGATATGCGTACAGGGACCCACGTATTTAATCCCTTTCGAAAGAACTTATGATCAGGATCTAAACAGCTTGTAACATCCATTGACTCACCGCTTTTAATCGGTGACCCTTGGAACCAGAAACCAGATGGTAACTAGCAATCCACCAAAATCGACTGCAGCGCCCAAAAAAAAAAAAAAAAAAGATAAAGAAAAAAAAAAAAACGCTGTAATTGAATGTATATTAAATCTTTTAACATAAATTATTTTTAAAATTTGTAACTTATTATAACTTTTTTAAAAATAAACTGTATATATAAATAACTTACTTAAACAGCAAATTCCAAGAGAAATCCAGCTGTAACAACTTTTATTTAAAATGGTATGCGGCTTTATCCATTATGTTCAATTCATGTTTATTACAAAAATAAATTTCATAAACTTTCTTGACAAAATGCACCTAGTTGCATAGCAATAATTACAATGAGGACGTAATAAATCGCACGTTAACGAAGAAACGTCAGTGAATGTGAAACTGGAAAAAAAAATTGTAAATTATTTTTAACCACGAATGAAAAATCAATATTTCACAGGTTAGTTATTACTGTTAGTATATTACGTAATCACGAACTTTAATGGATCAGGTCAGTAGCATCGGAATTCAAATCTGGGCGCGAATGGGACGACGTACGTTGCTAACAAGTCTCTTTCCAAAGGGTTGAGGTTCATTTACGTGAAATAAACATGCGATAAGAGTTTCCACAACTTTACATCATTTTCATACAAAATCCTTCTCAGGATTTGTACGCTCTAAAAATCCATCAACACCGGAACCAGACACCACTAGGCCACCAGGAACAATTCACAGTTTAAACTAAACAGGGAAATTGTCTACTTTAACTTACCCGATATATTTTCAAAGTCCTATAGAACAACAGTGCGCATGCGCCAGAGCTTATACGATACCCACCATCGAATCAATATATCGATTATTATCGTTGTTTCCATTATTATAGTTTTTTTTTAGTTTTAGTATTTAGACACATTTAAATGTAATGAACCTAAAACCAAACTAACTCACACTTAACCTAATTAAATTACTCTAACCTAGGGTGGATCCCATGAAACACCCTTTTTCTCACTCCTTGATAATCGCAACCATCCATAACCCACTGGTTCCAACTATATAATATACTCTCTGAAGAAAATAGCAAGTCACCATCGCAATATATGTGTATTTGAATAAATACATAAAAATTCTAAAATAAAGTTATAAAATTGTTTTTAAATATTCTTAAATATTTGAAATGTTACTAAATACAGAAGAAGAGTTATAATTTACAACAATAAACTGAAAAATCAAGGGTGTTTCTATATTTGTGCCCAAAATAATTTCATATGGATCCTATATATTTTATGTAGATTACATTTATCAGATATCGAAGGTATAACTCCTCTCGCAAATTATATATAACCTCTTCTTTGTATGTACTTTTTATATGCCCCTCACAATATTGCGGGTTTCAAAGCCGGCCGTGGGCGATGCATTTTTAGGATGGGAAAATCCAAGGGACAAGTATTCCGGAAGGGCTATAAGCCGTGGGGTCAGAGTCAAATATTTTCAGGCTCGTAAAGAACCGAGTATTTGGGTTGCGAGTATTTGAGACTAAATACTTAGGAACATTTTTGGACCGAAGAGAGGCAAACGACAGGTGAATGTAAATAACTACATAACAGGAAGCTAGATGCTCTTCATGGTAAATCATATATAATAGGAAAAGTTAGGTATCGCAGACCGTATGGGCAGAAAATTTGCCATGAATGGGGTCGGAAACATCATATAGGTAAATCAGAGAGAAAGAGTCCAGTAGGCAGGCCAAGTATGAGGTGGTGTAATAGTATATTAAGATGTGAGGTTGGGAAGCGCTTTTACAGAAGCGGAGGAAAATGTTTAAAACCCGAGTGATAGCGAGTTTTTTTAATTTTGGGAATCTGTGAAACACTTAACAACGTGCATTGTACATTATTTTTTGCACGGTGGTGTTTTTTAGAATTACTATAGATGGATGGATGTTGTTTGTAATAGTAATATTACAGTATAGTTATTTAGGTTGGCAACTCTGAAATGTTGAAGTTTGAACTTTCAGTCATGGTCATCATTGCTGTAAGTACGACAAAATGTACTACCGCGCAAAAAATAACATTAAGCATGATTTTGAAGTAGTGAATCACAAAGGGAATGATTGAAAAACGAATTCAAGTTTAGGATGTATCGAAGCGTATGTCCGCGCGGTGATAAACCTCCAGGTATAGTACCAGCGAGTTATTTAGTTTTTAAAAAATGAGTATTCTTATCCCATCTCGAACTATAATTTATAAGTCCCTTAAGATGATCATTAGTCCATTCAAATGCAGTACATAGGGTAACATTGCCTAATGGTGAGATATTTTATTGTTTTTTTGTGCAAATATAACATTAAGTTGAAGTGAATGCTGGACACTTCGAGCAAAAGATAAATCCCGCATTGATAGTTCACAAATGAGATTCCTCCGATCACTAACTGGAGTAACATTAAGGTTAGAATGAAAAGTGATGAGATAAGGATGCAGTGGAATAGTAGGGAAATGGTTGAACATATTATACAAAATTATCAGATTAAATGGTTCCAACACGTCCAGAGATTGTCAAATTCCCGTTTACCAAAGACGATTTACCACCTCAACCCTAAAGGCAAAAGAGACCTCGGAAGACCCTTCAACCGATGGAAAGATCCGTTTTTGTAGTCGCAGAACGGGCATCATCACCCAATACTGCATTCGGAAGAAGAAGAAGATATAACATTTTAGATATGGTGACAAAATATGTATACAGTAATGTAGTATGAACTTTCCACGCAATATTCATCGAATTTACTCCAAACCCTGTACAGTTGTCCCCAAATTCTCATTCTTTTATCATAGATTTTCGAAATACATGATATGCTCCGATATGGTAGTAGTACTCTAATTCCGTGATATTAAAAGAGAAGCTATAGATAAAAATAAAAATGATTCACCGTTTTTATTAAAGTTGATAATCAATATCTGAGACTATATAAGGTAAAAAAAAGTAAAGTGATCCCATTACAGGCCTCAGGAGGCCCTTGGGGTAGTAGGAGGTTAAGGCTCCCACTTTTTCTAGACAATCGGCACTTGATGTCAGCCGGGTTGTCAGCCCTGCGTGACGGCCGCCTTTACACCAAAACAAGCATCTGGTACTCATTTCCGTTAGAGGCTGAGTCTACCCCAGGGCCATAGTGCCGCCAGAAGGTTTGGGTCAGTTTAAAAATCCTGATCCATTGGGACTCAACCTTTGACCTTCCGGCTTGTAGCGCAGTGCCTTAAACCACTACGCTACGGCGTTTATATGTATATTATATATATATATAGCCGACATTTGAAGACTTAAGAGGTCAAAGAACACGCAGAATCTCCTGAGGATGTTACCGCAGTAGTAGACGAAACGTCGTCGGTGTTAATAAAACCAGACCACGACCTTTAGCCCGAATGACATAAAATACATGGATCACAATACTAGTATTGGGTAGTATAATAGTACTAGTAGTTGTCGCTGTTGTTGGGTAGTAATTTAGGTGGTAGCAGTAGTAATAGCGTTAGAAGTAATAGTAGAGATATAGTGGATAGTAGTATTAGTGGTGGTAGTGATACTAGTCAGAGTTGTGGTAGTATTAGTAGTATTATCGGTACAGTAGTAATATGCAGTAGCATTGTTGTGGAGGTATTATTAGTAGTAGTAATGGTAGTAATAGTAATAATTGTAGTGATAGTAGTAATGGTAGTGGTAGTATTGGTGGAGTTGTAGTAAAAGTAAACAGGCGATATCTAGTGATAATAGTAGTAGTGGTTGATAATGATGGGGTTAGTAGTAGTAGCAGTGAATATTAGAATAGAGTAGTGAGTAGTATCGAAGTAGAATATTATTGGTGATTGTGGTGGTGGTGGTTTAGTGGGGAGAACAATATTTAACTATGCTTCGAGGGATGTAGATTATTACAGGGGATTATTGGAAAACATTAACGCAGGATAGGGGGGATGTATGGAGAACTTATTATTTTTGCGCGGGCCTTGAATCTGATGTGTTCGATAGAGCACAGTAAGTTGTTATTTAGTGGTGGTAGTTTATTCGTTTATGTAGTAGTAGACGTGTCCCGCGCCGTTGCCGAGTGGAGGGTTTTAAGGTAGGAAGCCTTGGAGCAGAGGCTACGGGACTTGCGCTTGGTTCGAGTCTCCATGGGGGAAGAAATGTTCTCATGGTCTTTCGGGCCAGTAAGGGACCGGTTGCCCACCCAGCATCGTTGAGGCATTGGGTAGCTACAATAAGTAGCGGTCCAGGTTGAGGAAAACCGGCTATAACGGTTGGGGACTCGACATGCTGACCACATGTCACCCCCTCTACTGGCTTGTTGATCATCTACCTCTGTGGATTGACACATGTGGGTGAGGCCAGCAGCGGCTGGGTAGCTAAGGGCCTTGTAGGCCTGTCGCCGCCAGGAGTTAGTTAGTAGAAGGAAATATCAGTAAAACTCAATTATATGGTCGCACGTATTAAATTCAGTATATAATGCAATGGACAGCTCTAATGACAAATGAGGAAATTTTGAGGTAAGTGGTTGAATTCAAATAACTAGGAACAATAATCACAAATAGGAATGAGATGCAAAACAAATAAACATAGGCTCAATTCTGGAAATGCATGCTATTACGCATTACAGAGGACTTTGATTGTCCCAACTCCTTTCAAAAACGTGTTAAGCTGAAATATATAAAACTATTATTTCTCCCGTTATAATTATATGGGTGCGGAAACATGGACTCTTACTTAAAGGAGGGAATGAGATTACGAGTATTTGAGAATAAAGTTCTTAGGAAAATTTTTTGGACCCAAAGAGAGATGAACAGACAGGTGAATGGGAGAAGACTGCTATAACAATGAACTACTTGGTCTTTATAGGATCCAGATATAATACAGAACAGTTAAGTCTCGTAGACTGCGAATGGGCAGGACATGTTGCGCGTATGGGTAATGAAAGACGTGCATGGAACTTCTTGTAGAAAAACCAGAGGGAAAACGCCCAGTTGGTAGACCAAGAATGAGGTGGGAGATAACTTAACTATGATTTGAGGGAAGTAGTATTATACAGGGAATAATTGGAAAGCATTAGCTCAAGATAGGATGTATGGAGAGATAGTCGTGCGGCAGAACCTATGGGTTGATAGTGCCAGTGAGTAAGTAAGAATAAGTAGAAGTTATGGTATAATAGTAGTTGTAGAGTAGAATTGGTAGTGTTGGTGGTAGTATAGTAGTAATGGTATAGTAGTAATTGTAGTGGTTGTAGAGTATAGTGAAGTAGTAATTTTCGGTAGTAGTAATAGCTCAGTAATAAGAGGGTGGTATTAGTAGTGATTAGTATGAAGTAATGGTAGTTAAATAGTAATATAGTTGTAGTTTTAAATGGGGGTAGTAGTTGTGGTGGGTGTGTGGGTAGTAGTGGTAATAGTGGTAAGAGGCATAGTAGTAGTAGTAGTATTGGTGGTGGCGGTCGTGGGTAATTGGTTAGTTTAGTAGTAGTTGTTGTAGTTGCAGCAAGTAGTAGTTTGGAGGAATAGTAGAGTGGTAGAATATTATGGTATAATAGTCGCTGTTATGAGTAATAATAATATGGAGTAGTGATAGCATAGTGTAGTAGTAATAGTAATATTGGTTAAAACAGAGGAGTCGTGAGAGTTAGCTGTAGTGTAGGTAGTGTATAGTAGTATTAGGAGTGGAAGTAGTGGTTGGAATTAGTAGTGGTAACTATGTGTGAGTAATTAAAAATTGACAAAAGTAAAGCCAAAAATCAATTTACTTTGGCATTACCTTCTCTATAATACTGAACATTTTCTTAATTTGAATTCATATTCGAATCAGAGAGTAACATAGCTGTCATTATTATCATACTTCATCGTTACAAAAGAAACGTTCATTCACTCTTCCATCCAGCAATATTTATGCCTTGCTCTTACTGGCTTGCCTGGATTACCCAAACCTCTGGAAATTCAACTTCAATGAAAAAATAGCGTTTTTAAAAACAATGAAGTTAATATTATATGCATCCGGTACTTCTTATGAAGTTCGCACTGTGCTATGCTATTATATATCTTTACTGTATAAAGTGAGGAAATAATAATAGTTTACAACTATTATCTAATGGCCTTGTTGGGCTAGAGTTTAGTTCCTTTGTGTGTGTCCCGAGGGTCGGCAATTCAAAACTAGGGCTGGTCGGTTGATTGTTTTATGTTTAGATGTTCAGAATCAAAGGGATGAGTTCTCCGATCGTGAATTTAGGGAGTGGGTCCCGAGGCTGAAAACTCTCAGGATCGTAAAGGCCTTTATCTAATTAGAGATTATGCGCAAAACTCTAACGGCTCTTCCGATCCAAGTCATACATAGTTGTCTACAGATTGTTTTGCGGGAAATGTGCTAACCACAGACCACTAACTCAAAAAGTGTACTTAATTTTGCTCCAAATAACCTCCCGTTAGGGAGCACCGTTTTTTTTGACATGAGGATTATTGATATAGATTTCTATTACCTACGTCTATCAGGCAACGTATCGAGGAATTATATGGAAACAAATGATAATCGTTAAAACTTATAAAATTCCGCCACGCAGGAAATATGCGCTTCAACTGAGTGGCATTTCATCAGAAGTCCAAGTAAAGGTAAGGAATTGACGGGTTAATTTATTGCTATATGCCAAGGAGATTGGTTCCGACAAAACAAAAATTGAGGCCTTGAGAGTTAAAACACAATCACACACAGAGATTATATGTATTGTATTGCCCATCGGCCTGGTCTCAAAGGTAGGTGCTGGTGTCACGCACCGGGCATGGGTTTCATTCCCGGTCGGGACAATTGTCCTAGGTGAATTTTTTTTCGGTATTGGTTTAGTTACTAATGGTGGCAATAATAAGTAGTGTGGATGGCGAGAGGAGTGGTTTAGGGAAGTATAGTGTAGTTGTATTACTAGCATTATTTTTTTGTAGTAGTAGTAGTAATGTGGGAGATGTAATAGTAGTGCTATGCCGTGTTTAGTGTATTGTAACCGTATAAAGTAGTAATAGTAATGGTAGTAATGGAACTATTAGTAGTACTAGTATGGAAGGTAAAATGAGTGGGTGTGGTAATAGTATCAGTGGTGGTGTTAGTAGTAGTCATTAGTAGTTATAGTGGAAATAATAGGTAGTAATAATAGTATTGGAATTTTTGTATGGTGCTGGTATAGACGGTTTATGGATAGTGGTCAAAGTAATTGTTGTAGTACTAGTAGTGGTAATGTAGTAAGTACTAGCGATTTAGTAGGTGTAGTGGTAGTAGTATGAATAGTATTGTGGTGGTGGTGTGATAGTAGCAGTGCTAATTAGTAGTATTTTAGTAGTAGTAGTAGTTAGTAGTAGTAGTAGTAGTTAGTGGGTAGTGGTAGAATTAATAGTATTAGTATAACAGTGGATAGTAGTAATATGTATGGTGGCGGTTGGTAGTGGTATAATTATAATTAGTGGTGTCGGTAATAAACCGTAGCAATGGTATAGTCGTAACAGTAGTAATAGCAGCAGTGATACTGGTAAGTAGTCGTGTCACTATAGTCGCAGTGGTTGGTAGAATTATAGAAGGTACTAGTAGTAGTAGCAGAGTATAGTAGTATTTGGTGGGCTAGTAATAGTGGTGGTATTAGCGATAAGATTAGCACTAGTTTGTAGTAGTAGCAGTAATAGAATTGTTGGTAGATATGGTTTTTTAGTTAGATGTTGTGGTAGTAGTACTATACGTGGGGTAGGAGTAGGTGTTGGGGGGTAATGATAGTATTTGTAGAAGTAGTTTAGTATCGGAATTATTGTTAGTAATAGTAGTGGTAGTGATAGTTACTGGCGGACAGTGGTGTAGTACTAGTTACTAGTACTACTGGTAGTGGGGTGGCGGTAGTAAAAGTTATAGTAGTAGGTAAACTTAGTACTAGTACTACAAGAAGCAATAGTAGTTAGGACATGTCGGTAGTTTATAGTTAGCAG